>JAOUZG010020323.1:167378-194724 GCA_026289955.1 Argiope argentata
CAGCAATACACGTTTTTTTCAAAATCGAAATTCATTTATTAAAATTATCTTCTTGCATATTGAACAAATTTTGATATTATCTGAGAATGGGATTTAAAAGGGAAATAGGGTTCTTCTTCTATAAAATAGGGTTCTTTTTGTGTACAGCCGACCACCCCGTCACCACTGAATGTAACAGTATCGACAGGATTTGTTGTGACCGACTGTGGACTGTAGCAATGTCCATCCTTATATTGACAAACTCTGCCAGACTGATATTCTTTTCAAGACATTTGTTCAAATACTGACCACTTTCTCCTCTACAAACAGTTGGCAAAAAACGGACAATTTTAGACATCATGTCCTTCAGAGTCCTAAGATTACTTGCTAGAAAATAGGCTGTAGATTTTCTGATTAAAAGTAGTTCATTATTTAGTGCAAAAGACATTTTTAAAAATTTTAATTTCCAATTAAATTTCCTAATTTTTGAGCATTAGGCTGATGAGGTTTTACTGATCTTTTTTATTGCATTTAATGTAATATTTTTTGTAATTTCACTAATTTATCTGTGATAAAGGGAGGAGGGATTTTATATTGATAAGAATGCTTAATTTTCTATAGTGCGTGAAATATTTAGGGGTACTTTCCGTTTTGTATTTTTTTTCAGATAAAAATTCAACTTTTTTGTTGTTGTAAAATAGTTAACTGTTGTAAATTTTTCTTACTGCCCCTTTTAGAATTAAAATCGTTTTAACACGTTTGTGTACCTAATTTTATTACGCTTTTAAACTTTCTTTCTGGAATGCTTTCAATATGCGATTAGCTATTTCAGAATTTGTAGTTGTTGTTAGTCTTCCTTCGAGATTAACATTATCAATATACGGACACGCCCATTCACAAACAAGTAGCAACCGTTCCCGATAACTTGATTGACATGGCATTTGCACTAGACATTTCATACAATGGTAGATAAATTTCAGTACATTTATATCTTTCCTGCATGAAAAACGAATAAATTTCATCAAAAGAGTTTTTGATGGAGAATTTTTGCAAGTGTGTGCGTGCGTGTGTGTGTGTAAATACAACTAAATTCTTCTTTGTCCAAACCATGGCGAAAGCCTAGAAGCGAATGGAATAGGTCATTATAACTGATAAAATGAACATGAAGAAAAAGAATTTTTATCTCAGGTAGCTATAGAAGGAATTTGTAAACTACAACTTTTTAAATTCATGGGAAAGTTAAGAACCCATTGGAGAACGATTTTAATAGATTCGGCTTATAAAGAGCGGACTGTATACTTTTAATCCAACCGATCACTAAAATACTTACTGTCATTTCTAATGAATTTGGTTCCTTCCAAACACAGCACGAAGTATCCCTTTGGTGCTAGACATATTAGGAAAACCACCAGAAACACACATAAGAATTACTACCTCAATAATCCAACAAAACCCGACTTTATTCACAAAGGCCACGTAATCACTTAACAACAGCATCTCTTATATATCCAACATGAGTAGTACGCAGTCAACTGCTGAATAGAATATAATCTTAAAGAATAAAAGTAACTAACTAAAACAAGAAGATTTACAAGAAAAAAATACATAAGGAATTATTGAATAAATTAAAACTAAAAATAAGCTAAAATAATTAATGAATAAAATGCTTTTTTGTTAAAACAGTTCCTTGTTTCTTGTGGCTCCCTCTAGCGGCAACTTTCAGAACTATTATCTTGAGAAAGCTGAACACCCATATAATTCCGAAAAGAAAAATGAAAGCGAAGTTCGAGCAAGTGTGCTCTGTATTAAAAGAATGACTATTTTTGAATTTTATATCTGTATGTGTAGGCTCTTAAATGTTTAAAAGATTTCCATAAAAATGCCTTTGTAAAGAGAGAAATTTGAAAATTAAATATAAGTTGTCTTTGTCAAGGTATTCAGTTCTGCTTTAACTGACAGTATATAAGTGGAGCCAATCATATTTCAGATTTATATATATTTTTAATCATCTTCCCACAAAAGTTATAAAAATTTGAAATAAAATGCAAAATTTCATTCAATGTATAAATAATTTTTTTAATGAAATCTGTTATGCATATTCCAATGTATCATGTCAGAACAACATCATTTCTTAAACGACCAAGCAAAACATGATCGTGCAAGTTAATTTATATTTGTCTTCATTTTAATTGTTTCATCGAATTTCACTTTAGTACCGTAAACGATCCAAAAAACTTTGTCTCACATTTATAGTTTTAAAAAAATGTCACATTTCTTATTTATTTCATTTCTTATAATCGCATGCTCAAAATGACATATTTTTAAGTTTTATTTGCTGTAGTCATTAACTTATTATTTTTAATCAGAGCTTTAGTAAATGCAATGGCAACGCGTTATTAAAAGCTGTTTTTTGAAATGTTCGTGCAGATAATAAAATTTTTATTTTTTGCCTACGGATTTTTGTTGAGGCCAAAAACCTCACAAAAATCCGTAGTAATTCTTGAATGATAAGAATGCTCTATTTTGAAAAAAAAATAATATGTAATCAAATTAATTTCAAAAGATTTCAGTTTTCGAAATTTCAGCCAAAACCAAAATTGTAAATTGTAAATTGATCAGAATAAAAGGAAGCTTTGAAGAAAACTTTTATTGAATGATGTTTTTCGAAATGTTTTCTCGGAAATAAGGTAAATTGTTCCTGGAAATATTTCTTATAGGTTTTATATTCTGAGAAATGCTACTAGTAAATATTTATTTCTGGAAAAATTTAGTATCTGTTTCATGATACGCAGTTTTGTAAGACAATATTTCCTTGAAAATTCAAAAAAAAATATTGATATAATGAGCTAGTGTTAAGAGGTTTAAAAAACAGTTTTGATTTAAATTTATAAATTAATTCTCATTTTTTATTTAACTGAAGTGGAATATTTTAATTTATTGATATACCTTATAAATAACAATTAATTGTGTGATAGCTCTAAAGTTGTATATTTAAGATATAAGTCTACCATTTAGAGTAACTCATGTATTTACAAGAAATTCCCCATAACCTTCTGAAATTAAATATTTTGTTTAAAAACAATGCACAATTTCTCCTGTATGATTATTCAATCAATATATAATATTGAGGATGATTGGTTGAAAGATTATTCTACCAATAAAAAAAATTGATGATGATTGGTTGAAAAATTATTCAGCAAATACGAAATACTTAGGCTTTAAATAGTAATTCAATTCCTGCTATTAGCTCACATTTTTCTTATATATATATAGATTGTTCAAATTTTCAATCGTCAATAAAATGCTATATATTCATTCACTCAAGTTCAATTAAATTTTTTAAAGCTTGTAGTGGATGACATTTGATGTTAATACAGTTTTTTAAACATTAATTCATCAATTTTTATTAATGAATTAAAAACTAACTTTTTCGTCAAAACCCCCCTCCAAATAAATAACGAATTCAGTTCGTTTTTCCCCACACTAATGAGGTAAGCTTAACATGTTTTTGGCCGATTGTTCTAAATGATTCTTTTAGTTTTCATATTGTTTGATGCATTTAAAATTAAACATTGTTAATAAATTGATTTTTCCAATTCATCTTGAAGTATTTCCGAATTAAAATAATACAGAATAAAGAAAATTAAAAATTTCTAATTTGTAAGGCGTTATCCCAGTTGGCATAGAAAATTCACGCATGTACAGTGTGTTGTAATTGTTGACAACTGCATTTTCATTTTAATTAAGATTTTAAAAATTATGTGTATAATACTGTTGCAGCTATCTGAATCAATAAATAAAAAAAGGGTAAAAAATACGTTGCCACCAATGGCTTTGAATCCTCAATGGGTGCTGAAAATTTAATGATAGTTTAATTTTTTGATCAATTATTTAAAGAACTGTAATTGTTAGGTCAGGATAGCCTATTGTAAGACGTTGGACTCGCGTCCCTTGGGCTGTGAATTCGAACCTGCCAGCCGAAGATTCTCCGTGTATGGAGGGCGTTAAATTTGTCATTGTCTCCAAGCGGAGAGTAATACCACTTTGGGTATTGTGCCTGAGGTGATTTCTCTGTTTCAGATCTAAATCACGATCTGTGGATGAATGAATGAATGAAGTCCACTCCGTGAAAAATGATTGTGACGTGTGTGATCGTCCATACCTGAGGGGACCATTAGAAGTTACTGCACCTCTGTTTTCATGGCAAATCAGAACAGGAGAACAACAGCAATTGTAATTATTTTTTTAAAAAAAGTAGCTAATACAAATTTTTTCCTCATTACCTAAGTAGGAATTGATTTTTAAAAATTGTTTTTTATATTACTTGTTTATTTTATTGATATTGACTTTTGTTTAACATTTCATTCAACTCATAACGTACTAAAACATTATTATCCATTACTCGGCATTTCATTCTAGTTGTCATTACTCATTACTGTAGTTACTTATCATTACTTATTACTGCATACATTAGTCATTACTTACTACTGCATACATTAGTCATTACTTACTACTGCATACATTAGCTATTACTTAATACTGCATACATTAGTTATTACTTAATACTGCATACATTAATCATTACTTACTACTGCATACATTAGTCATATTTCTGAATACATTAGTCATTACTTATTGCTGCATACATTAGTCATTACTTTAGCATTTGTATACTGTTACATTATTAGTCATTGCTGTAGTTAAGTATTGAGACATTTGAATGCATCGATTGAATAAAGAAAGACTATTTAGTTCTTGGAGTGCTCCAAGATTTTTTTAGAATGAACTAAAAAAATAAGGAAGCAATAAAAATTCATATCTAATATCGTCTTGAGTCTGTCGAACTTGCAAAAGTATCGAAAAACAACATGCCAGGGACTCGCAAGGTATATTGCTAGAAATTCACATCCTAAATTCCTCAGAGCAGTTCTCAAATCTATCTGAATGCGATATGACATAAATCAATTCCGAACAGAATGTTTTATGTCATCAAAGTTAAGTAATAATGTTCATGTCTGGAAATTTAGGTGACCAATGAAACTGTCTAAAGACAAAAAAAAATTCTTGGGGCCCCTTTATCGTAATTATAACCTCCTTGAGTATCGCATTGTCCTGCTGGAATTGTCAAAATCAGTAGAAACTCATAATGGCCACTAGACGGTATAGGAGAATGTTAACATAGCTACAGCTTGTCTGATTCATCTCTTGATAATATATAAGGATGTCTATATATTTGCCCATGTCTCATATCATCCAAAAGGTACCATCAGATAAAACAATTCCTTGTTGGTAGGTAAAGTTTATTTACAATATGTCATCCAGACTCTTACACGTCCATCTACCCAATACAACTGGGAATGAGAATTATCAGACAAGGCAACAGGTTTCGCGTCATCAGCAGTTCAATGGAGCTGCTGACAGGCAGTAAAATAGAAATACCTTGTTCCATGCAATAAAAATGTTACTGAAGTAAGGTTTCAGCTCCAAAAGGCCATATCAGATATAGTACATGGAATCTTTCGCATGCTGACCTTGACTGTGCTTCAGCATTCCAATCCTATTTTCATAAAGCTTTATATATAAAAAAAATAATTCAAATCGTATTTCTTTTACGCAATTTGTGAATCAGTTCATTTTAAAATAGATGTTTTTTTCCTGTCTTGTAGCTTAAAGCATACAATCAAAGGAAAGAAAATGTGAAACTGTTTCCAAATTACTCAAAATTACTCAAAATTCCAAATTTCTACATTTGTGCAATATTTTTATTCGAAAATTTTAAAAATCTGACTTATAAGTTGAAAACTGCATTGTGATATTAATAACCAGTTATTTTATCCTGTAATAATTATCTAGAAAATTGTAGTACTGAGTTTTGATTGCACTGAAAAATGACAGACTAAATAATATCAGATAAAAAAAGACTGCCTGTAAAATTGAAACTACTTTTTAAAGATTTTTTTACGCATTTCCTAAGAAATATAAACCGTTAAATTAAAATTCCGATAAAAATATAAAACTATAATTTTTTTTCTTTTCAAACATTCTACAACGTTATTCAATAATCCTAGAGGTAAAAACTCTACTTTTCATCGAAACTTTGTCTAGAAAAATTTTCATATTCCTGAATAATGCGCAGAAAATTCTTTTATTTTAATAAAGTGATATATAATAAGATTATTTGTTCTCAGAAACGAAATATATTTCTCATTATAGCAAATTTATTCCTAAAGGTTTCTTTCTATCAAGCCGATTTCTACATGGAAGCTTTTTTCAATTTAAATATCAAAAAGTTCTTACAAATGGGAAAAAAATCCTTAAAAGAGTTCAATGCAAATTGAAGCTTATCTATAGTATATAAATGAATGCAAATGCACATATTTCTTTTTTATATATATTTGCGGAATTCGTTATTCACCATATAAGTATATACTTGATTGTAAAAATATGATTCTTCATATAAAATCCATATCCCTCTTTATAAGTCATTTCCTAATTTTCTATAACAGACTGAAAGAAAAGCTTTATTTTAAAATATGTAAATTGGTTTAGCTGTTTTAAAATAAATAACATTTTATTTTAGTGTACATTTTATACTAAAAATATTGCAATTTCATTATAAATATAAAATTAAAAGAAGCATTCTAAATTTATTGACTTTATAAATTTTAATAATTTCTTTAATAACTGTTAAAAGGCTCTATAAGTAAATTAACTTATAATAATAATAATAACAGAAGGGTATTGAGGAATTTATGATATAGGATTCCGTTTAGTTATTTTTTCCTCGAACGTTATTTGCTTCTAGAGAAATTTTGAAAAGAGTTAAAATAAAAGAAATAACACATTTTTAAATCTCTTCTTAATAAAATTTAATAGATTTACCTTAATAGAAATATTTTTTCAAGTTAAAAATTTTGGCTAACGTTTATTTACATAAATACTTGGTTTTATCAAATAACATTCAATAATAAAACAAGATTTACCTTATTTTTAAATTAAAATTTTTTAATTACAATGTTATTAATATAATTTTTTGGAAAGTCATGAATTAATTATTTATTGTTTAATATTTCCTCCAAAATATTGAAATTGAAAAAACATTTTATTTATATCTGTGTTCTTTAAAATTTGTTTATATTCCTCATAACTAAAATATTTCGTGAATTCGTAGTAAATTATTACTCTTGACATTAATATATATATGAAACAGTTTTTAAATCTTGAAGTATAGCAAAAAAAATTCTTAGATTTCTTCCTAAACAAATTTAATAGATTCACACTTATTGAAAATGTTGAAATTTCGTGAAACATTAAGGAAAAAGGAAAGACAACATAAGTTTTATTTGATTTCTTGCAAGAGGCTTTACGAATAATTTTTTGAAGTTTAAAAATATTTTCGCCTGCATTTCTGTTATTTTCATTCGTCTATTCCATTTTCGCGTTCTATTTTCAGCTATGAGCGTTTCCTTTTTCAATCAAAATATCTGATTAAAATTCTTCTCTTGATTATACTTTTTGCTTTTATGCTAAGAAATAGAAATTATTTTTAAAAATTCAGTGGGAATAATACCATTTTCTTAAAAGTCTACATATTCTTTTTATGAGATTCTAATAAGGTAATCCGTCACTTTGATATTAAAAATTAAAAATCCCCGGCCAGAAAGTATTAAAGAAAACTAATACAAAACTTCTGTTATGAATTAAAATTTGAATTTAACTCCTCTTACAGTTTTCTTGTAAAGCATAAAATTGAACTAGTTTCTTTCTTTTAGAGGTCTTATAAATATACTTTTATTGTATCGCATTATATAATGTTTGTATTGCGAAATTAAGATTTTACGATGTATATCTTTTTGAATCAACAGAGATGAAAGATTTTCAAGCCGTGGTAAACTAAAAAATTAGAAATATTGTATGTTATTCAAAATGGCTAATAAAGTATTTTATCTCAATTTTAATATAAGTTACACGGATTTACTCGGGTTCCCATTTGTCATACTTATTTCAAATATAAAAAATAATAATGCAATTCCAGAAAGAAAAAAAACAGAATTCCAAAATTTTTGCAAAAAGCCATCAAATTTTCCATTATCGTTTTCTGTTTCTGAAAACTAATTTTATTCCAAAATGAGTATCTGACTGCAAAACTGAAATTTGTTGTTTTATAAATCATAAATGGGAATCTATGGACGTTTCATTGATGGGAATTACTCACGCGTCTTCAATAACCCTAGTATATTCCAAAGTCTGATCTTTATTTTTTTTTCAAAATATTAAATTAATATGTACTCTTCTTGGTCATTTTAAGTGGAAAATTGGTAATTGATGTTAGGTTGTGAATTTTAGATTACTAAGGCACTATCACCCACATTCGGCTATGAGATCATGAATGTCTATCAACAAAGCATACAGTCTCTGGAAGAGATTGTATGCTTTGTTGATAGATGCTATCAACGATTTCAATCGATTCTTGAAGAAAAATTATTTATACGGAACAGAACTATAAATAATTTTAATGGGATCTTAGAAATAAGGACAAGAAGCTACCAGTAAATATTTGGTCTTCACCGCTGTATTGGGTACAGAAATGGTGGAAGTTGGCTACCTCCTCTCAATGACAACACATGCTTTTTACAGGAAAGCATGCCAGCTTTCTGACATTGGGGCATCGTGTCTTCCCCGTGATCTTTGATTTCTGGGTTCCAGTCCCGATTCAGAAATGGTTGCTCTTCTATTTTCTATCTTAAAGGAAGGTGAATGGTTGTGCAAGCGAATGTGATAAATGAGTTGCAAAAGACATACTCTTGGCCCCAGATGGCGCTGCAGCAAACAAGAGACGCTGAGTTGGCTTAAATCACTGACTACCTCAGTGATCTTGTCCATGGCAGGTGCCATAAGAAACAGCAACAACAACAAGGGTTGTAACATGAATGCTGATGATTCTCAGAACTCAATCATAATTCCCGTTAGAGTTGCTGCCGCTATGTTCCAATGAATCAGATTTAATACGCGTGTTTTTATACGGTTTTGCGTAGTGATTAGTGTGGTTATTTGTAACATGATATACTTCCATGAGCATCAAGGAAATAAGATTACTAAATCCTTTTATAATTAACAAAATTAGCTCTTATCCGAAAATGCACACATATATCTAGAATATGTCAATGACTAAAATGCGTTATAAATCATACGTGTGCCCTTAATAAATATATTAGATAACTCAGATTTAAAACGATATAAAAGAAAATGAATGGGCTTGTTTGGGGGTGGTTTAGTCTGGGCTCCTGTTTCTTAGGTTGTCAGTTCTCACCCTGCCGGCCGAAGACTTCCCCTGCGTGGTGGTAGCTGGCACACACTAAATCTGTCGTGGTCACAAAACCCTCCAAATTGAGAGTAACACACTAGAGGTACTGAGTCAGAGGTAAGCATGCTATCTAAATTATGATTTGTGGATGAATGAAGTCCACCCCTAAAAACGGGTTTGTCAGTCTAGAAGTCAGACTTCTGCTTCCTGACTGTCAGGAATCCATACCCTCAGAAGCCACTGTACCCTTCCTTCAGCTATCAAGCGAAACAAGGCAGCAGTAACAACAATGGATTTGTTAAAAAATTTTACATTTCACAGCTTTCACCTTAATATGTGGTTTGCGGAAAAAAGAAGAAATTTTTTAAACTTTGCAGTAAGAAACTATTCATGGATAAATGAAACTGACATGTTTTTTTCATTTAATTATACTGAAACCGATATATATTACGATTTATTAAAAAAACTGTTAAATGAAATCTCATCACTTTTATAATAGGTTATTTCAGCAACAAATAAATTAAAAAAACAAGATTATCATGAAATATACTAAGTTATTAATTTAAAATCATTTACACATATTCATTACTTTTACATTTGAAATAAGAACATCTATATTCCATTAATAAATTAGGGCGAAATTTATGAAACATAAATAAAGGAATATATATACACTTTAGTGAGATATGAGTTCCTAAATTTTAAAACACCTATTAATTTCCTTAAATTTTAGAATCCATCTCTTTCTCAATTCACTTCTTTTTGAAAGTACGTAATTACTGTTTATCTGTTCGAAAGTGTAGAAACTTGTTTATTCAAAATCGCAATCACTTAGATGAACGAAATTTATGAAACAAAATTTCAAAATAAAACTAAAGATAATTTTTTTTAATTCTATACCTAATTTATAAACACGAAGAAAAGATCTTTTTAAAAATATATATACTGAATATTTTAATACCTATGTGCTGAAACTAGATTTAAATATACCGTTGTTAAAATATTAATTAAATGTACACGTTTTCGTGTATGTTGAATCGAAATACTGCACAACAATTTTAATTATTTTCTCGTTTCAATTCCGTATTCAACTTTACATTGAAAAGATTAAAATAACAGATCTTTAAATAGAGTATTATTTGCTCGTTTCCATTAGAGAAAATATAAAACATTTTTATACCTATGGCGATAATTTTGAGTAGAAAAGAAAATATGTTTCAAAAGAATTAGTCGAAAACAAGAATATTTCTTAAATTGGTATCATTAATAGGTTAAATTAAAATTTTTAATATAGACAAAAATTGTTTTGATTTATCATTAATAACTTTTAGAATAATTTTTCGAAATTCGAACAGCTATTCCTCGTTTGAACCAAAAAAGAAGTTAAAGGAAATAAAATTTGGATGTTCATTGGAAAGGATAATTTAATAAGCTTTTAGAGCTCTCATTTTTTTTACTTATTTGTACTTGCCTAACATTTTCGTTGAAATCTATTTTAGGCAGACATAAATAAATTAAAAGATACTTTATAATATTTTGTTTTATAAACTATGCATTTTCACTAAAAATCTATAAATATAAAAAGCTAAAGTACATAGCATATCAACTGAGCTTATTACAAATTGTTGAAAGACAACAGTCAAATATAAACAAAATATCATAAGAATTTCAGCATCCTTGATACATTAAACCTGTTTACAGCAGTATTGAATCAAACGCTTCGCTCAGTCAATTAATTTAGTTCAAAAATATTATTAGGCGTGGATACTATTACGTTAGCCAGATGCCAGTAAAAAATCGCCAAAGAAATTTGGCTTAGTTCTATTTTATTTGGTTGTTTTATGTTTTAAAATCACTGTATAAAATTTGTTGGAATTCTACATTATTTGGCGACTTTTCGCTGCAACCCGTCTGACCGAAAAGTGCCTAGACGTGCTCTGCAGATAGTTCGCCATATCATCAAAGAGTATATTCAGTTAGTGGAACATAAAAGAAATCAAGAAATAGACTTCAGACGTAAAGTTCAATCAAATGCAAATTTAAGCTTAACAGTTATCAGATATGTGATAGTGATAAGATTTAAGATTAATATAAGAATTCTTATCAAGCAAACCAAAGTTGTGCCAATGCTTTAAAACCTCCCGAAAAATCTTCCGTTCTGAGTGTATATCGAAAAAGATAACATATGAGTTATAAAATTGATTTTGAAGTGTTCACAATTATACCAAATACATAGTTTGGTTGAGCATACATACCAAAGTATTTCAATTTTGGCGCCATCTATTAATTTTACTTATAGACATAATCGTTATGACTTGCCTATGAAACTAGATACTCATATCTTTTAAAACAGTTATCTTATAAAAATGTTTTTCGCATTATCTTAAAACATTAAAAATTAACTTTTAAATTATATGAATTTCATTTTCGTTCATTCAATATTGCTTGTGGTTGTGAAAATAGATTAGGGCAAATGCTTTCTTTTATAAGGGTAAAATGGATATAGTAAGCAGATATGTAGATGGATTCACACAAAAGGAAATAAGAAAACTTTAAAAAATATTTTTATTATTAAAACACTTTAATAACTAAATTTAAGCTTTATAATTATGTTAAATTAAATTATATTTAAACTCCTAATAATGTTCTTATAAATATTTTCAGTGAATCTAGCATAAATTTAGAAAATGCACAAATATTTGAAATTATTAAGGTAAAATAAATTCCTCCCACAAATGCAAGATAAACATTTTAACAAATTTGATATCAAATTACATTGCTTCGTATTTTTCCGTTAGCCAAATGCTGCAAAACTCTGCCAAATTTCTTGCATTGATTTTAAAGCAAAAAGTCGTCAAATATTGCAGAATTACGCCAAATTTTTAATAAGGATTTTTAAAGCAAAAAATCACCAAATAATTTACAATTCTGCCAAATTTCTTTGGGGATTTTTCTCTGCTGCCCAGTACCCAATGCACAAAATGTACAAAAACCTACAGGTAAACAGCAGACAAACAATTGGAAGAGTACAAAACGCTCAGACGGAATTCACGGGAAATTAAAATTTCGTAGAAAAACCTCAAACAACTAATTCACTCGTTATATGGAAGCAAAAAATTACAGAGAACAGAAGTATCTATAAAGAATCTTATCTTCATTTCTAACAAAAATACTATCAAAATTCGTGTACCTTACAGAAACTTCTTATTTTTCGCCTAACACGCCAAATTTGTAGCCAAGTCTGGGAATCGTAAGCCTTGGATTTCTTTAGAACTCTCCAAAACATCTGTAAGACTCTCTTTTTTACTGCGAGGCTAAGTGCGAAGGAAAGCGAGATTACAGATTTCTAAACTCATGGTAATTTTGTTTCAGTGAATATGCGAATATTATTTCAAATATACTATCGCCAAATTGTACCTATTTTAAAAAAAGAATCTGCTTGCTTTAATTTACACTATGCTGCATGAGTCTATTCTTTTAAAAAGAATGAGTAAATTTATAGAAATGAATGCAAGCATAAGAACCTGAAAATACTTTTAACTTATTTTTTTAGAACTAAAATTAATTAATTCAAAACAACGACTGTTGATTTAAATTTTCATACTCGCACTTTCTTTCCACCTATCCAGAAATATTCAAAAATATTATATTAATGAATAATTAAGTTAATCTAAATTAATTGAAGCAAATCAAAATAGTATGGCAACGTTGGATCTGAGCTTACCACTGTTTTAAGATTCGTAATTTCTAATCATTGAATTCAGAGATTAAAGTTATAAATTAATTGATTAAGTTAATTAACATGATACGTTTTAAATGATTAGAAAAAAAAATTATATTTTTGAATCTTTTATCTGTCTGTCTGATGATAAAAAAAAAAGGCTGAACTGTTCATAAAATCAGTATCAAGCAAACAAATTATCTTAGGTTACAAACATGTTCTGCCGGAAAATTGTTATATAATTATAAAATTAATAATAATTTCAATAATTAATTTTAAAGCATTGTTAAATTAATATAGCTAAAACTTGAAATTTTTATTTTGTCCAGACTCCACTATTTTTTCTTTAGGATTCATAATTATTGAAAACAACTTCCAGACGAAAAATATAAAAATTATTTTCATCCATTTAAAAGAGTAATATGTCTTTTCCTTACAAACATTTCATTAAAATCTATTTACCATCAATATATTACCTAATTTTCTTTTACGGAATCTTACACCAATTTTTTTTCTCAAAACGTCTAAAAATATTTGTTTAAAACAATCGATCAACTATTACTTAATACGGAAAATATTTAAACAGAGTATTATTATCCAGGATAAGGAATTAAAAAATCCCATTTTGTCAAATTAAGAAATTAATTATAAATTAATTACAATATCCCATATTTTCCTACAGGGAATAAGTGGTGTAAAAGGAAAACCTTCTAAAAGTGTAAAAGAGACTCCAAAAAAAGATTTCTAAAGATGCTATCACTATGCATTAGCCATAGAGTTAGGATAAGCGCATTAATAAATTTCAATTAAAGGAATGAAATTAAATATTCATAGCAATATTTATAATTATATATATAATCTCTATGGATACTTACGTATTAAACCATCTATCTTTATCGCCAAATTTGAAGGCATCACCAATGAGTTGTTAAACTGCGAATAACGGCAACATTATTTTAAAAACTGTGCAAACCTTAACTGTCGTCCGCCTTTTTGTTGGTTTCGCAGATCATTAAGCGCTTTTTCTGTTCTGATTTTTTAACTCGTTATGATTAAAATTTGGGATTTGCTTCCCAAAGAAAAAAGATGCAATGACTAACAGGGAGGCCATAATTCAACTGACAGTGCTCACAGTGTTATGTAGCGCGATCTATTTGCGAGAATGACGCCACATTTTGTACGAAGATTAAACAAGACGGAGGACGAGGAATTCCAAGAAAAAAAATTAGTTCCAAAACTTACCGCTAGAAGAATATGTGGTGCCTTGTGATAGAAAATAGAGTGTTAACAAATGCAAATCAATACAGAAATAAAATTACCTTTTATTTTTCACATTCAAATCATGTTCAATGTGACTGTCGTGTTTGTGGACCACTTATTGCATTCTGAGCACAGTATTCACAACAGCAGAATAAAACATGTTTGTATGAATCTCCCGTACAGTCCGTGATATGTTATATTTCACTTTAGCCCTGTCCTGAACAACTCCAAGATAGATCTTGGACTTAAGGTAACCCTATAGCTTGAAGTCGTATGGAGTAACGCACCCTCGACTAAAGAATGAGACATTGCACATAAACTTTCAATCTGATTGTTTCGAAAAGGAACGCATTGCCTTTTAAAGCCCTGTATTGATTTGCATTTGTTAACACTCTATTCTCTATTACACAGCACCACATATTCCCCTAGCTATGACTTTTGGAACTACTTTTTTTGCGTTAAATCCTTCGTCTCTCTCTTGTTTAATCTTCTTAATGTGGCATCATTCTCGCAAACAGATCGCGCTACAGAACATTGTGGGCAGTGTCAGTTTAATTATGGCCTCCCTGTATTTTAAAAATTATGGAATTATTCCATCTAAAAATACGTTTTTGAAGGAACATGAGATAAGTTTATACGTGAAAAAGGACAAACAATGGCGGTGTAATGTATCAAAGAATTCTGGCCTCCTAAGTAAATTGGCCCTAGGTGGTTGGCGACAGTTGGTATTCTAATACGTAAGTACCGCTCTATGTTTTTTTTATATTCTTTAATGTGATATTAAGAAGTCTTTTGTTTGTAACTTTCTCTCTATTTGGCATGAAATTTGGGATGTTCATATATATTTCAAAAATTAAATTTAAATTACAAAAATCACATTCTTGGAATCTAACGGTTTATAGCCTACTCTTCCTAAACTAGAATTCGATGTCAAATTGACTCACCTCCATATAGGATACACTCGTCGTATACAAAAAATTTCATTTTTGATTAGAGGACCTCAATTTGTCTTACATGCCATGATTTTTATAAAGATCATCTCATTTTAATTTATTGTCTTTCATTTAAATCTCAGCTCGACTACTATTTCATTTTGGAGTTTATAACGTTACAAGATTTCACCAAAATATTTTTAAATTTTTAAAATCTATTCAAATTTTCATTTGTGTTTAGAATTTCCCTATGTTTATTTTCTATTTGTCCCTTTTGAGCTATCGAATCTATCACTTGCCTTTTAATCATGTTTTTCATATACCGCTGGTTTTGTTTATCTGAAATCATCATTTCACCTGAAAAATTTTAATAATGTCATTGATTTTATATATTAACATGTGAGTGTCACAGTTCAGCCAAGGTTAGTTCTTTCGACAATAAAACATCACATTCAAATATAATGTAAAATATGGGTTATATGCTAGAGCAGGATGTCCTTTATTATATGCCATAGAAGAGTGTCAAGTCTTCAATAATGATGAAAATAATTATGTATGATTATGAATATCACATACGTATAATCATGTGTATCACATAACCATATATTTAAAATGTATGTGCATGTGTGTGGGAGATAAAACAATTGGCCTGTACAAAACAATTGGCCTGTATCAGGAATAATTCGAAGACTCTGAGTATACATTTTGCATGGAATATCTATGTAACTAGTATGACAGATAATGAAGCATTTTTTGCTGAATAACATAAACATGAAGTCGTATTTGTCCTCAAATTATGTGCGCAAATTTTGACCCTTCATTGATTGATTCAAATCCTGTTTCCGTTTTGCGTTTGACAAAGTTTATCATCCATCTATGCTTCTGATTTTTTTATTATTTTCAAAATGTTTTTTAATTGTTTAATCCTAGTATCACATATATCAAAATATTATACTTAACAATTCAAAATAATTCATTATCAATTATAGTTAAGGAAGAAAGTCATTTTGTAATTTATTAGGAAAAAGAGTTTTCTAACCTTTCAGATTCATATGTTTCCAGATTACTTTTCAATATCTAAGTTATGCTTAATTTAACTTATGTAAGCAATTATTTTAAAGGGATATATAAACAAAAGTGTAACTATGTTTATACATTTAATATTAATACAGCGTATAAATGAAGCATAAATATTGAGAACAATAGGATTACGATAGTATTGATTACTTTATATGATTAATGAAATACAAGTAATTGGAGTAATAAATTCAATTAAAGTTCAGGTGAATAAACCTTTCATATTTCATTAATCATCTTTGAATTCTAAGCTGTAAATGAGGATTCATTGGCTAATTAATTTCCCTGTTCAGTGTTTTGAAAAAGGCTAATCAAATATTTTAACAATTAGCAAGCATAAGTTAAGAAATAAATCTCCTTAATTTTATAAATATGAAAAAATTGAAAACGTTTCAAACATTTACTATTTGTTGAAAACTATTACTTCGTTCTTATTATTATTAGTTAGCTGCAGCAATCCCTTTTATTGTATTTACTTTTAGAAATGGCAATTTCTGAATAAATTTGTTTAAATGAATCGGTTATTGAAACTATAAAAGATGGTAATAAATTAATTCCTTTAATTATCCATTTTACCTTTTTCATGTATAAATAATAAACTATACAACGATGTTTTTGTCATTCCATATTTTCTCACACTTTCGCATCACCTTTATTTAATATTTTTAATCCGGTATTAAGAATTACGCTGCTTCATTACTGAATGAAATGAAATAATAAAACAATTTCATTCATTATTTTCAAAGCAGTAAGGAAAAGGTGGCCTAAATGTTAACAAAAGATTTATTCATAAGTAGAGCAGCGATTACAGATTTTATTGCATGACTTCAATCTATTTTACATATAATGTCAGAAATACTAAAGGCAGCATTCATATCAATGCTATTAAATGCTAACATTTGTATTCAAGACATAAATTTATTTTGGAAGCTCGCTTGACTGGATGCGATTTTGTAATGAACATTTATTTTACTTGAAATTTCCTTTTTATTTAAGGGATATTAGAAAATTTTAAATAGGAAATTAATATCTCTGAAATAAAAAAATCATTTAATTATTATATTTTTTCATTAGAAAATATTGGGATAAGCTAGTTGGTAAGGCTGTGGATTCGTATTCCTTGGGCTGCAAGTTCGAACTTGCCAGCCGAAGATTCTCCGTGTGTGTGGTGGCTGGCGCACGTTAAATCTGTCTCAAAGTCCTCCTTATCGAAAATAATACCACTGGGAGTACTGGGTCAGATAATATCTGTTTCAGATCTAAATTACGATCTGTGGATCAATGAATGAACTGCTTAAATGAAGTCAACCCCGTAAAAAGGGTTTGTGACGTGTGTGAACTAGAAGTCAAATTTTTGCTCTCTAGTGCTCAAGGCTCCATACCCTCAGAAGCTAATGTAAAGATTTCATTTACTGTCATAAGGATTTCCTGGTTAAAGATAGAAAATTAATGATTTGTTTTAATTGCATGTATCTTAAGACACATCAGTTTATTAGAATTACGGCAAACGCAATAAGAGATTGGAAAGATAAGATAAAATAGTGTTAATGCGGGACTTATTTGAAGAATCTGTATTTCATAACATTTAATATTATTTCTAATTTAATATTCTATTTAATTCTTTGGAAGATTCTATTAAGACAATTTTTATTTCTTAAAAAAATTTTTAAAAAAACTAATATATAAATACAGTTTCCTGCTTTTTATATTTTTTTCAAAATATGAACAGAAACTTCCCAAAGGCGTAGCATATAACTTTATAAAATGTAAAAGCATGGAGAATAATATATAAATTCAGTTTGCAAGTATTTAATTAAAATAGTACCAGAAATTTTTAATTTATCAATCTTACAAATAATATGAATTAAGTATCCGCAATAGCCATCACTTTTCTTTATTGAATTGTAACAAAGTTAGAGAAGTTTCTCCAGGTATCAACTAAACATTTACTAAGATTAATATTGCTTAGCAATATCAATCTCCATTAGGACATGACTTAATGTATTCTCCGGAAACCATATGCCGTAATAATAAAAGCACTCAGAGACGAACGAAGATAGAGAATAATATATTATATATGATATTACTCATTACCTGTATAATATCATATATATGATATTGTACATGTTTAAGGTAAACTGACTGAAGAAATATTTCAGCACTTTTTATAATCCATATCCTTTATCACAGTTTAGAAAATAAAAAATGCTCTCTATTAAGTGAAATCGTAGGAAATTTGAAATAATTCATTTTGAGTATATTTTTGAATAACAAAGTTCGATTAATATTACATTTTAATGAATATATTCTGTGAGTTTTCAATTTTCATTTGAAGTGAATATAATTATAAACAATAGCCTAAATAGTTTAGAAAAATTTTAATCCAATTTGCAAAATATTATTCAAATAATATTTTATTTCAAATATCATTTATTCATTCTCAATTGTTGTGGTATCTAATGGAAATAACTATTTTAAGCTATTTCATGATATGTCGATCGCTAAATTTGCTATAAGTCCGCCAGATTTGCAATCTTTATTTAGAGTTTATCAAAAAATCAAACACGTTTATATTAAGGATATGGAAATTTCTAAAAGATTTCCAAAGTGATATTTTATTATCGTTGTAAAGTTTTTGATCAATTTTGACCAAATGTGGACTTCTCTTAAATGAGAGTGATATGAGTTCTCACAGAGGCTGTATACAATTACGTTAGACATTCATGATCGCATGGCCAAATGCAGTTGATAGAGCATTAGCAACGTAAATCAGAATGCTAAGATGAGTTTCTGAGATAATTAGTGCTAGACGCCGAATCATCAGCGTAATTTTGAGAGAGACTGACTGATGTATTCTGAATTGAGTGCACGGAAACTGCACTATGAGAATATCCGTGTTTTTATATTTCTAAGTATTGTCACAACTGTGTAAGATTACTTGTTTGCAAATCATGTCTTGTGGTATGAAAAAAAAAATCAAAGATAACTCTGATGTTTGATTACTGATTTTCTATATTAGCTTGACCACCTCATTTATCTGCATTTGTGCAGAATAAATCTTCTTACATTTCCTTTTGTACTTATATTGATAGTATTTTTCCTCGTGTTGTTTAAACTTTATTTCAGTGTGTTTGTCTTGAAATTTTTGCATATATTCTTTTGTATTTGTATTTTGAATGTTTTATTTTATTTTATCATACTTCTTCAACTGTATTATATCATCTACTGTGTGTTTCTGCTAGTTTGTGAAGAATTTTTGTGTGTTTAACTTGTGTATTTACTTTACCCCTCTTTTTTCTTTGCATTTGTGCTTATGACTTTTTTTTCTTTGAAATTCATCCTACTGTTAATTGTGAAATGACTTACATCTGTAAGCCTTGTGGTATACTTGTTGGCCCACAAGGAGTTTATACTTCGAGAACCAATTAAAAAAAGTCAAACCATGGAGTATTGGTTGATCCAAGAATCGTTAAAACTTGGCAACATTTTGGAGACATTTGAAGTTAAAACTTCAACTCTAAAAATTAAGGATCCATATTCAATAATCTTAACGATATCTCTATTAAGACTAGAATTCCAGTGTTTGTTCTAGAATTTTCGCAGTGTTGCCACAAAATCTGTAATAGACAAAGTGGGTAGGCAATGAGTCTTTTGAGACTAAATATACGAGTAGTTAATTGAATTCTGTAGTCAAGAATTTGATATCGAATAAGTTCTTAGTGCTGTTGAAATAGATTATTAGCAGTTTGCCACTTGTGAATATTTGATTTCTTCAAATGCAGTTTGTGTTTTTTTACATCTGTTTTGTGTTTTCATGTAGAATAAAATATCATTGTACATTACAAAAGCAGCTATAACTGCAGAAGGATTTTTTCATTCAGTAGAAGGATCTTATAAATAGTAATTGCAACTGCAATTATATATAATTGAAATAATTACTGTCTGTTATTGAATCTGAGTGCACTCAATAATTCCCAGTTAACTTCACAACATCTTACTATCTCAGTACATATATTTTTCTATATTAGAAGCATATTCACTCTAATACAAAAGAAGGAAAGAAAAAAAACTACTTAATCCAACTCTGAATATTCAAATAATAAAAAAAAAATACTAAAATGTGAAGAATGTCATGCTATTTATTTTTTTCTTTTCCAAATATACCCGCCCTGATTTCCTCTCCATATCTCTATGCTACAACACTATTCCATAAAGAGATATCTTATTTTGAAATTATAAAAATATAATTTCATTGCATTTTCCAGGAAATTTTCAATTCTTTGAATATCACAATGAGAATCATATAAATTACAAAACTTTGTAATGCCATATTCATACCATCTCGTTTTCAGACAGATTTCTCGGAATTCTATAAAATCGTTTTGTACTCTAAAGAAAAGTTATTTGAAATTTTCTTCACATAAAACTTTCTTGGAATAAAAGTTTTAGATTCTTTAAATTTCTCAAAGATTCTTTAAATTTCTTTGTACTCATATATGAGCATTCAATACCATATATTTTTTAACTTTAACTTCAGTTTCGAAGTAAGAATTCTCTAAAAAAAACGATTTGATATTTCATATTTATGAAATAATTTTAAATAGAATTAGAAATAATAAATACTTTAATAAAGCAGATGTTCATTGAAATTTTTTCCAACTCCAAAAAAGGTATTTAATGATGAGAAAAGAAACATTTAAGTACCAAACATTTTATTTTTAAAATAATATATAACATGAGAAATAAGATTTGAAAAATTCTCATGTTATATATTATTAAAATATACTATATTTTTATATTTACTATATTTTATATACTATATATACTATATTTTTATATACTATATGTACTATATTTTTATATAATTTTTTTATATATTATCATTTTTATGAAATGTATCTTTAATTGCACAATCAAAACATTGAATTCAGGATGAATGATTTAAATACTTTTGGTTGCCGTTCACAATGAAAAGAAATTTCCATTCTGAGACTTCAATACTGATAGTTCGTGACCTTTATTAGGGAAAACTGACCTTTATTTCCTTACTTTATTAATAAATAAAATTTAAACTTATTCTAGACTTTTACAATTCATGTTAGTATAAAAACAGAAATGAATACGTTTGATATGCCATAGTGTAAAAAAAAGAGACAAATGAATCTTACTTTTGCAAATTTCTGAAACATAAACCTATAGGTATATTTCTTTTGTTCATATAAAATAACTAAAATCAAATACAAAAAAATGTCCATTTTCTTCATGCATTTTTATAGCATCTTTAATAATATCTGCCTAAAATTTATCACTCAAGTAGTATAAAAACATCCTAATAAAAGCTTAGTTTAAAGTTACTTTCTTTTTATAAGCTTCCTTTTTCTATGAAAGTGAGGTAACCTGCTAATCTTAATTTAAACGATGAAAAACATTTTATAGAAAATATATAGTTAAGGAATAGCAACAATATTAATTAAAAATAATATCTATTTCATTTATTCATAAAATTTCGTCAATGAATAACTATAAATCGCTCACAATGCCAGACACCTCTGGCTGTGAGATGATTCGCATGAAAAATTTATTATATTTTATTTTTAAAATATCATTTAAATATAACTGTAAGTCCAAGATTCAAACCAATTGTTGGACAATTACGATTGTTATTTCAATCATCATTCTTATTGTGTGCATAATAATTATTGTTTAACGATGGTCGGTTTCAAGACATCACAACACTGTTAAAATCCTAAATGCAGATTCATCTAAGTCCTAACTTTCTTGAAACCACACAGTGATTAAATAAGATCATTTTTCTTTAGACTTCAACATTAATAGCATGACTTCTTCAGATAAGTGACAAGTAGAACTATAGCAAACTGCGTTCCCACCGGAAAGCAACCACAGATAGCGGAGAAATTTGTAAAATGTGGAGAATGCAGGCACCAAGTATTCAAATTCAAGTACCGCAACCAAGCTAAAGTGTCTGGACGACTTGTGAGGTCTTCACTGAACTGGTAAAGTGTTGGAACAAACAACGAGGGGGAGAAGCAGATGTGTCCCTGTCAATAGATAAAAGACGCCCGCCCTTCAAGCCGGCACAATGGGAATCAGCGGTAGATGCCCTTCCATTATTCTTAAGAAAAAGGCAGCAGAACAAGATGGAGACAAGACGTCTCTTTGCTAGTCGCCGTTTTCCCTTCTCTTGTGATTGGAAAGATAGCTTAGGTCAGATAATCCAATGAAAGTTGGGAATTATCCTGATTGGTCGTTTGCCACCTAGGGCCGGTCTTTGAGACCGAGATAATAAAGGAATAGACTGGAGGAGCGAGAGGAAGAAGCCAACAGAGAGAGCTGACTGACAAAGCGAAAGCTAGTGATTGGAACTAGAATCCAGATTGGAATTCTGTGTAAAATTCTCAGGAGAGAATGTGGAGTATACGTATGCAGCCACGCTCTGTAGCTGAGACCATGTGCAGTTCGTCGGAACTTTTGAACGATTCAGTGTCCTGACTTAAGTGTGAAAGCTCATCCGAGCTTTGGGGAGACCTCCAATTAGTTGAACAGCTGTCTTCTGAGTTGCTCTTCCAGCCAGTTCATCACCTTACGTGTCAAGAAATCCCAGCAGGTTAATCGACGAGCAGAGAATGCCGACCTCGGGCCAGATCTTGCGGGAGTTTCCAAAACTCCGTCATATCTCTTCACCTCCGAGAGAGACTCCTTTACTTATCTGAAGCACTGCACCTTTCCTTAGCGGAACTCTAACTGAATTACCTTATAATTCTAATACCTAACCAAGAAGGTGTATCTGTGTGTAATATATGTGTATTATAGCTGGAAATAAATAGATTTTTATTTCTCCAAGATCTGAGTTTGTCTTCGGCCCTACTCACCAGTAGCCCCTGCCAAAACGTTACAATAGAGACTCATGTAATTAAAAATATTAGATGAAATAAAATGTTTTGAATTTCGGGGCACTAATATATGTATTTCGGAAAAGTAAAACCTCTCTTAAAAAATAGCAAAAATTAAAAAACAATTCGCGTGGCTATTAAAATCCTAACATTAAAAATACGATTCAATTAATTTGGAAATGATATTAAGCTATATGTAACTAGATATAAAAATGATATGAAATTCCGAATTAGTTAGTAATTTATAAATACCAAATTAAATTGAGGAAAATAATTTTTCAATTGTCTAATTGAAATTGCCTTCATTGCATTTATAAATTAATTTGATTGGAATAAATTATTTTTTTTCTTCTTTGAAACATAATCTCTTTCGGAAACTTTAACATATTTCTAATGAAAGTTTTATTGATTGCATTTCAAAACAGGAAATCACTGCATCTATTCAAACATTCTCCAGAAGTTTAAAGCATGAATTGGTATCTAGATTCTCCCATTTTTGAATTTCTATTCATCAAATTATTTTCAAATTTTATTTTATCGATTTTTCAATAATTTTTTTTGACAGAAATCTATTTTATCTGAATTTTTTTTTTTAATTTATATTTTTAAAAATTATGTTTTTTTCCTAGAAATTCTTTTTTAAAACCAATTTTATAGCTGATATATACCACTCCTACATTTATTATCGATAATTCAAAACCTATGTCTTTTAAGGAATTCTTTAAATTAAAAGCAGAAGTAAGCAATATTAGCAGTTCAATTATTTATGTAAGGAAACAGTCAGTGAAATAAGAAATTTAACAATAGTCACAAGCTAATTGAGAAGAGTAAAATTTTCCTTTGGAAAATGGTACTAAGATTTTGTTAAAAATTTTGAATTATGTAACACATGTCAAATTTTTAAAACCTACAACCTAAGGAATAGCTCCAAAGAAATGTTTTTATAAACATCTTTTTCGTTATTGTTTTTAAAAAGAAATGTTTATTACTTTCACCTTCTCTTTTTATACTCACTATGTCATTAAACTGATGTTGTTATGCAGTCTGCTCAAAATATTATTGTTCAAAACCAAACATTAATTGTTAATGAGTTTATTAACAGGAAATTCTTACTTTGCATTATAGGCAGTTTCTTCTATGAGGGAATAAGCAAGTTAATTCCAAATTCAATGAAAAGTTACACGAATTACATTATTTGGTCATTCTACCTGAAGTAAACATAAATACTAACATTTTTTTCTCATATATTGTCATTGCAGAGGAAATATATGCGGTTTTATATAGTGTCCAACTGTTTTAAAAACTGATAATGACGTTTTATGCAACAAGAAAACACAAAATACAACAGACACAAATCAATATTTGAATAGTGAGGAACATATATGTATGCACCAAATAAATACTGAATAACAGGAACCACAAAATAACGTTAAAAATACCGAAAAAAAGTGTCAACATTTTAAAGAAAGAATTTACTTATTGATTAAGAGTTTTTTACAGCTTTTTATTTAAGTATAGAATATTTTAGAATAATCATTGTTTTAGTCCATCACTAGAGATATCACAATAATTCTTGTATTTTCCTGAACTTTTTTATATTGTTCTTAAAAATGCCAAATGGCCGCCAAGTTTGTGATAATTTATCATTCAAAAATCATGAATTGTGTTGCACTTACTCAGCATCAGTTAAGAAATTTTGTAGAGCTGTAGATTAGCAGAAGCTTCCATTTGTAATAAAAGAATGAAAATAAATTATTGCTAACACAAGTATCAATGTATTACTTGTATTTAAAAAATTTTAATATCATAATGCTGCTGTAGAACTTTATTTCCTTTGCATTTGATAAGTTATTTCGTTGAAAAAATCGTGAGCACTAAGAGATTTGTTTTAAACATAGCGAAATTTTCCTTGCAAAATAGCTGGTGGTCAAAGGTGGATAATACATTATAAAATCAGTATATCAAAGATATTTCGATTTAACCTGAATTGTTTTCTGTTTGAAAAAAGAAAGTTTTGCACATACCAGAGATCTGAAATTTTGCACAAACTTTTATTCTTGATGTGTAATCTTCCTTTTAAATCGTGTCATTACTTAAGCATCACTTAACTCTTAATTTAAAGAATATTAATTTGTATAAATTACATTTAAGATTAAATTAGGAAAAAATATTATTACAAGATTCCAGATGTTTTTAAGAGAGAGAGCTAAAATAAGTCAAAATTATTTAAAATATTTTAAAAAAAGTTTTTTTCCAGAAGACAATAAATTTATAACTTTAAAAAAGGTTTTTATTGAATTTATTTTTATTTTCGAATTCTCAAAACAATATCAAAAAAAAAAATTTACCTAAAAGCAGTGGCAACAAAAGGCTTTGGAACTAAAATAGAATCGTATTTTTTGGGATAATCTATTGTGGTTTTTCAATTCATATTACTTGCTACAAATATCTTATGGCTGGTTTTATGGAAAAGCAACTCAATTGTTGCCATTTCTATCTGAATTTTACCGAAAAGAGGCCTGTTGTTTACAACAAAGTAGTAGACTGCCGAAAAAATAAAATTCGATGGAAATGTTGCGAAACGGGAACTGATTTTTAGGAACATACTTGTGCATCTGAGAAATAGCGTCTATTCATATTCTGTGCTAGAAAAAAAAAAGAACGGCGCTATTATCGTCACTAGGTGCATACAAATCACGTCTGCATTTCTGAGAACGCTTTAAATTTTAGGAGCGCTTTTTATATTAAGAATCAAGCATTGTTAGATTTGAATCTAAACTGTTATTAAAGAAACTGAAATATATTAACCGTTTACCTGGGTTAACTCTTTGAGCAGAGATTTCGAAAATATTACAAATATATTTCATAGGTGTAAATCCACTATGAAGAAAAACTATCAGCAGCATGATGAGTTTCAAAAAATAAGAAATATCCTATTACAGAAAGGCTTGTTTTATATCCAGTATACGTGATGGTTGAATGCAATAGTTATAAGAAGCTACAATCAGAAGAAGATGTCATCAAAAATGGGTCATAGAGAGAAGATCGTCGTATTGATAGCATAGATATTTTTAGAGCATCTTATTACATTTTCAGAAAAAGTTCATGCTTCTGTAAGAACCAAAGCAGCATTGTGAACTACAACAAAACTATTATTTGAGCACCGATCCAGATATCTTGAGCATTTCACATCACTAACTCCAAATTGCCACCATGTTTGATTTTACTAACGGCCATCTAGGAGAGCACCTGAGTTAGAGAAATGCTTTGAATTGATATTTTATCAGCACATAAATGTTGGGTATAAACCAGGAGGAGGTGGGTATAAACGGTCTAAGAAGCAATTCCCTATGATGTCAGGAGCATTGACAAAGTTATTCCACATACATTGACAGAAATTTTATTCAGATTTGTTATTTTACTTGTTATGTTACCCTTTTTTATCTGTTTCCAGTAAGATAATACTCATGACCATGTATTTGTTGTTATAAAAATTATTTTAACTTAGCGTCAAGATGTCAGCTTGGCTTCCCAAATCTTTTTCTCATAAAACATGATGGAGCATCAGAAAGGGACAACAAATCCAGCATCATTTCAACCAGCACGAATGTTAATAATTTGGCTGACATTATGTATCAGGCAATTATTTCAGGGCACAAAATACATTCCACATTTTCGACATAATGCTTAAACGTTTGCTTGCCTTCATTCAAAAGTATTACGTTATAGAGTTTTATATAACTACACCATATTTGAAATGTCCCTCGACAGGCTACTTTAACTAGTGTTCTCAAAACTTTAATAAAATAAATATATTAATTATACAATACCCTTGTATGAATTTCATTTTTCTGTAAAATAATTTCTTTTACGCAGTAGTTTTTTATTTTCATCAGAGTTTAAATTGTCGAACTCACTAGTTGGCTTTTAAACTTTACAATAAATTAACAACATGTTTTTTAAAGAAGAAAGTATTTCAGTTCCCCAGGATCCGCTATACACTAACCTCTGCATCTAATATTTCGCTAAAATCTGCACTTTCAATTGCACTTTTCCGTACCTGCAAAAATCATAGTAAAAACACAAATAACCTTTATTAAATTAAAAATCTTCTCCCTAATTTTTCTTATGTATATATATATATATACATAAGAAAAATTAG
>JAOUZG010020323.1:195124-230542 GCA_026289955.1 Argiope argentata
TATATAACTTTTTTACATTTTTAGAGCTTTTAACACCTTTTTAACACTATTATTTTTATTTAGAAATAAGTAACATGTTTTTTAAGAAGTGAAAAAAAAGAATTAAATATAACGATATGTGATAAAATCAATAATCATGAACTAGGAGACTAGGAAATGTCAATATTTATAATTCGCCATTAACAAAAATAATCTTTCGATATATTTTCTCATGCAGTTTTCCCATTTTCTAAAATTAATCTTTCCAAAACAGAATAAAGTATTGACAAATTCCGGAAAGCACTTTAATTCCAAGAAAGAGAGAGGAAAAGCTTTGAGATCACAAATCGATTTCTTCACAAACAACTTCAAATAGTCCACATTATTTCCATCGGCGTTAAATATTTGTTATCGTATGCAAATGGTTTATTTATCTATTTTAAGTTGTTGCTGCAAAAGGATTAAGAAATTTCTTTTCAGTTTCATGTTGTCGGAGATTTTCACTTTAGTAAATTTTTATTTCCGCTGCTATGTTAATTTGGTCAAAATCAGCATAACTAAATCAACAGCTTAGTTCAGGAGTTCTTTATAATAACTATTTTGAATTTTTATTCTATATAATTGTGAATTAAACAAAATTCAATTTTCATAATCAACCTTGGTAAATGCAATTTTTAAAATAAAACATTTGTTTTAGAAATTACTGATTTTAGCGACTTTCTTTAATAGAAAGCTTTTTTTCTATTTCACGGTCAATTTCATGATGCATTATGAGTTTAACATTATAGCTAGAATGAATGAAAAAAATCATCTACAGTGTATTTCCTAAGCATCCTTGAGCCATGCAACAATACGTAGTTGAACTTTGCAGCAGATCCTTAGTATTGGAGAATGAGAGAAGATTAATCATCCAGTTTTTTAAGATTCGCTTCCGTTAAAGCATTTTGAAAAAATTTGGCAAATGGTTATAAATCTTTTAAAATTGCCATTAAAGCCAGACTAAAAGCATGCCAAATAATCGGATAAACTGAAATTGATTTAGTGCGAAAATTTCATACTAAAACTCATCAGTCTAATCTATTTGAGAATCTGACAAATTGAGAATCAAAGTACTTAAAAATGAGAAAGCAGATGTTGTGGCCTCAAAGAGGGATTGAATTAAAAAGATAACACAGGGATCAAGATTTTAGTGATAAAATAAAGCCCGTTTACATTTGTGTAATTTGTTTTAATTTTGGAGTATCAATTTCCCAGGCTGTCATAAAGATAAAATAACAAATTGGAAATACGATCACAAATTGAGCTATATTATTCTAAGTTTTCGCATTTTTTAATTATATTTTTATTACACCAGGAAATAAACATAACTCATAATTTCAACTTTAGGGAGGTATAAAAAATTAAACTTTTATTTTCTTTACCTTTTGAAGAGTGCCTATATTTTCTCACTGTTGCTTTATTCATACACAAAGTACAAAAAATACTGTATAAGTAAAAGAAATGAAAAGAATTCATATTTCCAAGCTCCCTAATTCTGAAAAACCCTTCTTTGAAAATACATAGATCTTTGAACAATACTGCTCAAAAACGCATTGAGAACAGCTAAAATTAGATTTCTGTCAAAATTTGAACGAATTGTATTCACATTAAGTATGTCTGACTGGCCGTACGAATACAAGTGAACTCTATAACTATAAAATGCAAAACAATAAGTAAATAAAATTTGGTACGCAAGTTTAGAACTCTAGATTTGTAATTTCGCATATATATATAAACTTAATGACTTGCATGAATTAATTGTGTGTCATAATGTGGCAATATATGTGGTTTTGTGTCCAATTTTGGTCTTAATTGTTCGGAAACCCTGTCCAAGTATATGTTTTTACGAAAGATTGAGTACATTTATTCAAAAATGCTCAGCAAAATTTACTTGATCTTGCAGAATGTCCTTCATATTATGCAGAGGAATGGGGATAAAACCGTTAATAGAAAGTATGCGAGTAAATTTCAGGGAAACCCTTCTCGCTTGTGTATTTATGCTCGTAAAACAGAAAGAAAGATTTCAATGAGGCAACTGAATTTGCTCAATACGTTCTAAGTCATATTAAAGAAAATCGTAAATAAATTATATTCTTCTGTTTATAGTTTCATAAAAAATCGCTTCAATGTTTCAAAATAAAAAAAATATCGTAAAATAAACGTTTAAAAATAATTTCAATAAAAGAGTAAAAAATTGTACTTGTTTCAAAAGCGATACAAATTCAATTCATTATGGAAAACTTTTGCACATCATTCTTTCTAAACAATTCCGGTAATTTCGTTATTTAATTCTCGAATTAAAGCGCGGAATAAATTAAGTTATATTAAAATCCCTTTTCATTTGTTAGTTTAAAATATGAGACAATAACTAGTTTTGTAAATAATTCAAAGGCTTTTAAAAGTATGTAGAAAATCTAGTTATATTTCATCAAAGAACCTATTATTAAGAATATTTCCTTTTGCATAACATAGATCTTTGAACTATTTTCCAGAATCATTCTTTAATTAGTTCCTTAGAAATCGAATGATATTTTAAGTTGATTAAAATTCACTTTACATAGTGGCATCATTTTTATTTAATGAGCAATAAGTGGGGAAATTTGCATTCTGAGTTGGAGAAATAGTTTCTCTGATAAGACATCATGGAGACTTGAAATCACTTAAGTGCTTCATTGCGTCAGTATTTTCCATTATTTATTCTTACTAATTCTCCAACAAAACTATTCCAAGGAAGGAAACTTAATGCATTGTGTATGTCTCGTAAAAGGGCCACAAAGAACAGGTCATTTGACTTACCTATAGTTATCAAAATCAGCACGTATTTACCACAATGGAAGATAGGAAATTTTATTTCCACAAATTTTTAATCAAGTAAAATTAAGAGGTTTTTTTTAAAAAAATTACGATATCAAAAATATTTTGGTAAAAAGGGATTTTGTATTACTTTAAATTTAGAAGTATTGGGTTTTCAATGATGACACTTTTTTTTGTGATAATACAGTATATTTCACCATTTTGAAAGATTTTTTTTAGATATTTTTATTTACAATAACATAATTTATTGTTAAAGTAAGACTGTAAATTTCATTTTTGATTTTTCTGTAATTATTTTAGACCAAAATATAAAGGTGTGATACATTTTCCAATCCAGAAGAGTTTTGCTTTAAAAAGTTATTTTTATTAAGAAAAATAACTATAAGCAAGATTTAACTTTAATTTATTTAACTTAATTGAGTAAATTGTGATTAAAATAGTTAAATACGTTTACTTTTGGAATTGACCTCTGAACTTGAAGTTCAATTCGTTCGTTGAATTTTCATTGAATTATAGAAGTTTTTATCAAATAATTCCTTGTGATATAACGGAATGACAAAAAAAATTATTGTACATAAAAAATTTTAATACATCAATACTACATTCTATAATTATATTTTTCTTGGGGTATGTTTAATTTAAGCAAGGAAATGATCATATTAGTTTAAAATATAATTAAGATAAATGTAATTCTGCTTATGTAATTAGGTTAGATTAAAAGCTTAAATAATGGGTTGAATAATCAAATTATAATATTCATCTAAAAGCAGCCCTTTTAGCTTCAAACGGAATGTCAATTACGATTATTATTATAATTATTATAATAAAATTTTTGGAGCTTGTATTAACAAACAGGAAATTATTCTGCTCTAAAACACATGTTTTAAGACTTATTAATAGTTAACGCTCCTTCATTTAGTCATACATAGAATAATTATATTTTTAATTTTCAGGAATAACTAACAGTTTTTAATTTTTACTTCACAAGTACACTAATTTTACACAAATATTGGATAATAATAATTTAATTTTCTGTAGACTCGCCATCTATTCAACATTTCTAAACATCTTCAATTAAAAAACATCGTCTCATCAAAATAACAGCTAAATGAAATTCCTAAAACGAATATAACTAATATTTATAACAAATTTAATTATACATGTCATTTGAAAAAATGCTTTATATTTCCTTTTATTGATTATAAGAAGTATTTGTCAACCAAAACCGATTGTCAAAGATACCATTCAAATATCGTTTTAAGATTACTATCGATGATATTCTAAAGTAAACTATTTTTAACTTACAATTTTATGCATGCAATATATATTGTTTTTAAACCTTTACACCACTCTGTTCATTATGCAAGGAATTCCTCTAATTTTTCAATAAATATGTAAAATTTAGAATGAAAAAAAAGTGTTTAAGTTTTAACTGTAACTGTCAAAACTACATATTTTTATTTAATATATAAAAACAGAATATAATCACTTATCAACCAAGTAATATGTGAAATATAGAATAGTTTTAACAGTTTCTGAAATAACTTTAACTTTCTAATCTGAGTCTAACTTTCAAGTTTGAAATTTTTTCAAATTTAAGTTATTAATTACATTAAGAATTCAATTTTCAAACGATAATAAAATTAATATATTATTATGTATCCATTTATAATACGCTAATCGATGCTTAACAAAACTCAATTTTAAAAATATTCAAGGCATTGCTTACTCGTAAGGTTAAACCATAATATTAAATACCATTAAATTTAAAAAGTATATCGAAAACATACTCATTTTGAAAAGAAAGTATTATTTCGTATTTCAATTATTAACTAAGAAACAAGGTTTAAATATTAGTAGCAATACCAAAAATATGTTTAACTTCAGCAATGAAATACATTCTCGCATAGTGCATTTAAACCATTCCTTTTTAAAATATTTAAAAAAAATAGTGAAAAATAATACAACTTGAAAAATCAAGCAGTTAGATCTTAAGATAATATAAAAATAAAATTTTTAGAAGTCATTGCGAAAAAAATCAAAAAGTCAAGTAATTTTTAATTAATTAAAATTTCAAAAATATTACACATTGGTGTCCCTTTGAACCCTACAAAGTATCTATGTGTAAATTTGACAAATCTAGGTCAAGTGGCCTACCTTGCAGAGTATCATCGTTAACACACACCAAGAAATACTCATATGTACACAAGTTTGGCTTTATTAGTAGCAGAAACTAGATGCCTCTGAAGAAAGCTGTTCTGCTGGGAATTTGAGCTTTATTTACTTCTATTATTAGGAACATGATATTCATGCTTTTCCATCGATAAATATTTTTAAGCAACAAATTGTGACATAAATTAAAGATATTTTAGTTTAAAGGAGTGATACATGGTTTATTCAATGGGTATATGAATAATTCTTATATAATAAAGTTCCAAGTTATTTTGGTGGTTAAGCGCTTTGTTATCCGACACATTTATCTTCTTTTTTTGATACTTCACCTTGCAATTTGTTAAAAACACAAACGTCAAAAAGATTCTCTCTTGCTTAGTTCTCAATAAAGGAAGAAAATAATAGAATTGAATAAGAAAAAACAATGAATCTGGTTTCAATTCCAGAATAACAATAAAATCTGTCATTGAAAATTAAAACCCCAAATTTCTTTTTCTAAAAAAACTGCTGAGAGCTAGAAATGTTTGGGCGTTTATTAAATTGAAACAAAAAAAATGAGTTTTAGGTGGATGTAAAAATATTTCTGCTGAAATAATTTTATGTATCATTAATGCAAAAAGGCCACAATTTGATGGATTTAAACTATATTTTAAAAAGAACAAAAAATAACTGATATGTTCGTTCCTCTAGAAACAAGCTCTCTTTGTTAGCATTAATCTAACGGTCTTTCCTGTAATACTCCAGTAGTCACATCAGCCAAAAATAAACAAATTCTTCTTTATTATTAGTGTAGATATTATATAACTAAACGACAACAAATGTTTTTATTTACTACTCTCAATAAATTTTGAATATTTTAATTTTGATTCGAATACACAAAAACAAAATAAGTATGAACTATATTCAGTCCTTTGCTATTATGAATAAGGCTTTAATCTTGTCATCAGATTGTATGACGTTGAAGTTATTTAGAAATCTGTTATCTAGAAAATTGCTTTATGAATTAAATGGACATCAAAAAGACATACAAATATACAGAGAGATTTCTCGATATCCAAAATCTTGTTATATCTAAATTTGTTCTGAAATATTGCACTTTTCATTGTGAAAACAGTTTGCATACATCTAATAAAAAGTTCTTTGTCTTCGGAAAAGATTTGGATAAAAATTTTGCAAACTTATTACAAAATACTCCTGTTTATAAAAAGGAATATGTAAATCAAATATTAAAATATTTCATGATTCTAACATCAATTGAAATTCATTGCCTGACAATGTAATGCCAAACAATGTAAAAATCATATCTGGGGAATATTGGCAACAATTTTCTGTATGCATTTCTGTAAATTAAAATTTCTTTGTATTGTATTTACTCCCTCCCCCACCCTAAAAAAGGAATTATAGTATTTTGTATATAGAATTTCAAAAGATATATTTATTTATTTTCCTAAACTAAAATAAATTGCTTTTATGCATGCTTTACAAATGTAACAAATAGATATTTTTAGGATGTATTAACATGTCAAACATTCAGTAAATCCTTTTATTCATTTTCTTTTAGTTACAAGATCCTGGAAATATTCTTTTGATTAATTTCGAAATTTCCTTATCCTTAAAACACGATTGCTTTTAATTACCATTTAAGAATCAAAACATATTTCCTAATGTGGCAATTTTAGATTCGCCTGTAAAGTTGTTTACATTGTTTAATATATAGCGTTGAAATCCATAAACTAATCTAGATTTAATCTCCTTAACCGTACCAGTTAGTGAATGTCAATATTTTGGCAGAGAGGCATTTGAATTCCATTCATTAAGTTCAAGTCCATTTAACTTGCAGGATTTGAGTAAGGATTTGTGTGAATGAAAGGATTTAGGACAAACATAGTTGCGAAATTAATGAAACAGTCGCTAAATTTCGAATACAGTTTATAAACATATTAACGTAGAAATCATTCATTCCCTGAAGAAAAATAAACCAATAACGATGCCTACATTAATTTTATATTTCGAAGTTGAGGATTCGAGACAAAATATTAGAACTAACTTCTTAAAAGAGTTGCCATATAACTTCGAAATGATTTGCTACTAAGAATAAACTAAAAGGAATTCAGAAAAGACATTTTGAGATTAAATACCAGAACAAACCAAGCAGTAAATTAATCTCATAATTAATAAATTTCTTAAATCTATTCATTTCGGTTTTAGAGAGTTCGAATATTTTGTATAAAATTTTAGTAGGGCAAATATATTTTACTAAAAGTGATTTGCAGAACAACTATATTAAAATAATGTACATAATATTATGAGCGTAAATACATAATTTTTTATAATTATATATATATAAATTTTTGCAGTATATATAATATTTTCTGGTAATATAACAAACTTGTTTATATTTTCTTTATATGGACTTTTTATGTAGATATATAAACTTCTTACATATATTAACATTTTAAAGCAATATAAAAAATTATTTTTTGCAACATTTAAATCTCATTTCAAGCTGAGGATATAAGCCTCTATCTTTTACTATATAGGAGATTATATTCATACTTCGTATGCTTATATATATGAGGTTATATATCTATTTAATATGCTTAGATATGAGATTATATGCCTATCTCTTATGCTTATATATGAGGTTATATACTTATTTAATATGCTTAGATATGAGATTATATGCCTATTTCTTATGCTTATAAATGAGGTTATACACCTATAATAAGCTCAGAAAAAAGGTATTGGGACGCAATTATAGCATAAAATCTATATATGATAGGTAAAAACAGGGTGACTCTAGATAAAGTTATTGATTTTTTTAATCGAAATTTAAAGTTTTGCGCAAACTTGTTTGTGCCTTTCTTTTAGGTAAAAGAAAAAATTCGTTTATGTGATATTTGAAATATTGAAAGAAGGCTTTGTATTGAAAAGAAAATCTCTTAAATTTAAATTATTTATGTATACTTTGTAGTATTAAACTAAAAAGTAGCAGTTCAACATGTAATATTGACTTCAAAAAGAAAATTTTCTAGTTATTTATTAGTGCATTGATTTGTTTCCCAGTTAACAAAAAGAAATTAGTTTGTGCGAAAGAAATTGTGAATGCTCAACAGTAAAATTTCGTTTCAATATACATATTTCTAGAATAACTATAGTTGTTCAGATTTATTGTTATAATTTCCTTAAATGGTGGGTGAATTCATTTGTAATTCCATTCAATATTCTTGTTGTTGGTATTCCATCATTATTAATATAACTCACAAAAAGATAGTCGATCGTAATATCCCGGATTTCTTTGAGAATTTGCTATCGTTTTGTTAGGAAATGTAGGCAGATAGCTTACTCGGACATACAGTCACAAGATGTAACTAACGGAGAAGTAATGACCAATAAATAAATGATGTTTTTATTACTTATGGCACTTGCCATTGTACAAGCCCCGCTGATGAAAACATCTGTAGATTTAAGCCTAATTAGCGTCTCTTGTTTTCGAAGTAGCGCCAAGAGTACGACTTTAGCTACACACTCATCACACTTTCACTTGAACAGCCCCTTTTTACATGGGGACACACTCAAATATCTCACAGATAGCACTCAAAAGAATAACCACGCCCGAATCGAGACTCGAACCCGGTATTCCTAGAACACGAGGAAGACACGCTACCTCTGTGTCAGAAAGCCGGTATAAATAAATGTAAGTTTGAGTAATATATAGAAACTATAGACAATGGAGGCATAAGAAGGTATGTATTTGAATCACTCTAAGTCTGTAGTAACTTTTGGCAACTTTTGCTTCAAACATAATTTATTATTACTTTCAAAATAATTTTAAATATATAACTAATAATACCAGAAAATAGAATGTTTATTTTAAACACCTTTTTCCGATCGTTTAAAAACCAAAATCTGATATTTATAATTACTAATGTAATTATAAGATCACATACCAAACTTCACACATTTAAGTAATTGTTATCACGTTTACATGTTTCACGTTTACATTTTTATGTTATCACGTTTACATGCTTATAAAGTAAAGATGAGAGATCCCTTGACGCATTTGTTTCTAAATTTAACCTGTTCAAGTGTTACATTTATCTCCAATTTTCATCCATAGAAGCTTTTTCATTTTGTAATTACCGTGTAAATGTAATAGAATTCCAAGCAGAAAAAACTTCCTCTAAATAGATTTCATTTTAAAATTTTAATTGAATTTTACGAACTTGAAATGAATTTAATATACAATATATCTTATGTCTTGCTCAAAACGTTTTTTTTGTTACCGTGTTCACACACATTCCAAAAACGTTATTTCCGAACCCTGGAAAGTCTGAAACCAGACAAAATCTCGAGTTCAAATTTTTTGACAATTACAATCAATTTCTTTATATATTCAGTAAAAGAAAATAAAAAATCCAGCGTTTATGCAAAAGGGCCTTTAACGTGACCACAAAAATAATATCCAGAAGCGTAATAATTTCTATTCATTTTAATCCATCGAGGCGTCCTATTCCAATTAATTAACTTTCATACATGGTACTCAACATCTAACCACGCTTACACTCAAAGCTTCCAATCCTACTTATTATGACAAGCATGACAGCTTTTATGTGAGGCTCGAATTACTTCTTCAGGCTCTCGATTTTTCAATAAGAAGATTAACTTTTCATTCTTCTACTTCATGATCAAAAAAGTTTATTTATTCTTGGTTTCCAGGAAAATAAATGGAAAAGTGACATTGATTTTGAATTTGTTTTTATTAATTATCCTTTCTTATGCATTTTTTTGTTCAGAATTTTTTTCATTTTTCTTTATATGCTTATAGATTCTAATGAAAGCTTAAGCCCAGAATATAAGATATAAAATTTTTCAGAAGTTATGATTTCTTTGATTTCTTCTTATCAAACTTTGCGCATTCTTTTATATTTTATTTTTGGAAAAAAAGTTTTAGATGGGCCTTTTGAAATAAAGAAAAATTGTGCCTAAATATATTTCAGTCAAAACGTTGGAATAAGTGTGATAATCCTAAATCCTGTAAAATCATTCTGATGTGTTATTTGAATCCTTATGAATGTAACAATTTCATTGACCTCTTCACTGTTTTGCCCGAGTTCCATACATGCATCGAGTTATCGAATTGTGATAGTTGTAAGCAAAAAAGAAACCATTCATAATGATTACAATTCAATGTAAAAATTACTTCGAATATGTAGATAAGTAAAGTATTCAATGGATCTCCATTTGAAATAAAATAAGAAATTATTCCCAAAATAGAAATAATCATCTTATTAGATAGTAAAGAAAATAAAACAGTTAAGGGGTTAACAACAAATGTCCGTAAATACGATTTTCTTCCATCTTTTTAAGTGATCTTGTACTGAGTGCCCTAACTCGATGTGCCTGATGTTCGCTATAAAGCCATGGCCCTGATAGTTTTTTTTTAATATTACCTTTCTCTTAAGTTGTCTGTTATATAATGATCACAATATTATTCTCTATTATATAATAAAACCTTTTCTACAGCTTCATCTATCGGTGATGAAACATTTATTTGTTGTCAATATATTCCCACTTGTGGGGATATTCTAGATTAGAAATGGGCTGATTTGGGCTGAAAAGGATTTAATTTACTGTCGTTAGTAATATAATATGAATATAAATGAATACGGAAGAATAATACTACGTTATATTAGATGTAATTATTAATTAATTAATTTAAAATAAGTAAATAATTTGAAAATCCACATTGAGTTTTAAAAATACTTTTCGTAACAATTCATAATTTCAGCCGAAACAGGTAATATAAATAATGATAGGGTACATCTAAACAATATTTAAAATATCTTATTTAATTTTCCAGTCAGATTCAAATTTATAACTTAATTTCTCATAGATACTCATTGTATTATATTTACTCTAATATTTAAAATAATTAAATTAAATCGAATTTATTTCCAAAAAAATCAAAGATTATTTTAAAAATTTGATTTATGAATTAAAATTATTTCCCCGAAATTTCATGTTAGAGAATATTGTCTGTTATCAAAATTTTAATATTAAAATAATTTTAGTCAAAAACTACTGAACTGTATATTTTCTATTGTACAATAAAATTAAATTTTTAATTAATGATTCTAAAATTCTCATTACGTTGCATGAAGTCGATTAATTAATACTCTCATAAATGTTCCAGAAAGGCGGTTTCTAAAAATTTATCTATCGTAAATGTGTTTAAATTTCGTTATATAAAGTGAATTATTCTAAAAATATTAGTTTATCTCACATAAAGGTTCTTAAATGTCATAGACTTAGATGAATTATTCCAAGATAATAACAGCCGAAACAATTAGACTGGAAATAAATTATATTTTATTATTATGAAAACAATTCAATTTAACGAAAAGCTTTGCTTTAATAAACAAATTACTTTCTTTCTTTATGAATATTTTGAAAGGCAAAAAGAAAAATTCGTTCCATGTTACAATTCCTTTCGTAATTTTGGCAATTCCCCCACCCCCGCCCCTCTTTATTTCTAACAATACTCTCTATCACCTTGTATTGCTTTTTGTACATTATATATCCAAAAAAACCTATTATGGTTTGAGAAAAAGAAACCCTTTTATTCTTTGAAACACACATTTTGTTATTCTACAAAATTGCTTCGTAATAATCGCAAGTGTGATAAAATTGGTTTGTTGTATCAAGTACTGAGATGACATTTTATTTAATTAAATCAGACATTTAATAAATGTTATTTTGATCTTTAAGGCAGCTTTTAATTGCGCAATAATACATAGAATTCATTCTGAAACATATTTTTCAGTAATAAATTCATAATAAATAAATACGTTTTCATTTATTATATATTAAGACAAAAGTGTGTATTATTTATATGGTGAAAAGATAAATATATAAGGTTATCCAGTTAATGAATTCTTTGGGGCTTTTAAGGAATTATAACTGTATAAAAAATTTATCACAAATAAATTAATTGTGTGCAGTTTATATTAAAACTATTCTAGGATACACTTACTTATTTATTTACAAGTCATCGGTGGTAACATGACAGTTTGGAAAAATTAATTCTAACTAATATTTTCAATTAAATAATTTGTGTAACTATTTAAAAGCTTTTCCAATAAAAAAAATTATACCTCAAATTTTATTCTCCACTCATCTTTATTATTATAACTAAATATAAAGAATCATGTTATACCTAATATATTTTTCACGATATTTGTATAAATTTGATTGAATAATTTTGTTAATATCTTATTCCAAAATTCTTATCTTAGCTCAGAAAAATAGAGAAAAAAATTGCTATAAGAATTCAAATATGCAATGATCATGAACTGCAGAAATGAACATACAGAAAATCATATGATTTGCTTCATAAATATTGTTGCAGTAAAGCGGTTATTTCTGTCTGCTACGTTATAGATTAAAATTATGTTATTGTTGTTTTTTCTTATGGCACTTGCCATTGACAAACTCGCAGAGGTAGTCAGCGATTTAAACCGAAAGAAGCGTCTCTTGTTTTGTAGTAGCGTCAACGAGGGCGAAGAGTACGGCTACTGATACACACTCATCACATTCGCTTGCACAGCAATTTTTACAGGGAGGGAGGCACAGCACACATCTCACAGATAGAACACAGAAAAACAAATAGGCCCGAACTGGGACTCGAACCCGGGAAGCCCATATCACGAGAAAAACGCGCTACCTCTATGTCAGGACGCCAACTCTTTAGAATTATACAATATACACTGAAGTGACAAAAGTCATGGGATAGCAATATGCAAATATTCAGATGGCAGTAGTATCGCTGCGAAAAAGTATAAATGCGCAGTTCGTTTTCCGGAGCTTTCATTTGTGTTCAGGTTATTCATGTGAACAGGTTTTTCGAGATTTATGGTGGCACGACGAGAATTAACAGACTTTGAACGTGGAATGTTAGCTGGAGCTAGACGCATGGGTCATTCCATTGCGGATATCGTTAGTGAATTCAACATTCCGAGATAAACAGTATCAAGAGTGTGCCGAGAGTATGAAATTTCAGGCATCGCGATTGGTTTGGACTGTTCGCGATTGGTTTGAAGAACATTCCGGACAATTCCAGCGCATGATCTAGCCACTTAGATCGCCCGATATGAATCCCATCGAGCATTTATGGAACATCATCGAAAGGTCCGTTCGTGCCCAAACTCCTGCACCATCTACACTTTCACAATTAAGGACGTCTATACAGACAGCATGGCTCATTATTCCTGCAGAGGACTTTCGACGACTTGTGGACTCCATGACACGTCTAGTTGTTGCCCTTCGCCGGGCAAAAGGAGGACCGACACGATATTAACAGTCATCCCATGACTTTTGACACTTCAGTGTATTATTAAAAATATCAATAAAAGGGTTTGATGTATCTGAATTCAATTTAATATTAACTAGTAACCGTAACTGATAACCGTATAAATCTTAATATTTATTTCAGGGTTTCTTTCAATTGTTGTCCTTTTATTGAAATTAAAAGTATGTTGTTGTTGTTACTTATGGCACTTTTCAAGTCCGCTGATAGATCTGTCAGCAATTTAAGACAATTGAGTCTCTCTTATTTTTCAGTAGTTCCAACTAGGGTTAAGAGTACAACATAGCTACACATACGTCCCAACCTTTTTACGGGCAAACCTCATTCTTGTATTTTCATTCATTCATCCACACATCGCAATTTAGATCTGGAACAGAGAACGATCATCTCTGAACCAGTACTCTTAGTAATATTACTTTGGATTTACAGGGAGACTTTGTGAAAATGATAAAATTTAATGTACGCCAGTCACCACACACACATTTAGAGTCTTCGGCTAGAGGTTTCGAGCTCACAGCCTAAGGGATGCGAATCCCCCACCTTACCAACCGGGTTATCCTAGCCCAAATTAAAAGTATTTTCATCTTAACTTGCTTCACCTTCTTAAAATGAATATCTTTTATGCCTAAAGAGAAAACGTTTAGTCTTTTAAAGAGCCTTAGACCAATGTGATCATAACTTTACTTTCTAGATAAAACTTTTTTTCTCAATGAAAGGAAAAAAGTTTTATCCTTATTCCATTGAAACTTCCTTTTTTTATCATAAATAAAGTTAATAGAGCACCAAGCCCTTTAAGAGAAAAAATTACAATTTTAAAATTATTTTAATGAGTTTGAGAGTTACAGAGTTTTTACAAATGATACTTGCCATGTTAAATAAATTCAATGAACTTTCGGTAGTTTCTAAAATACTGATATATATTTTTCGAAATTTATTTCTCTTATTTAAATTAAATTATTTTATATCATTAAATTACGAAATAAAAGCATTAATTATATAAATTTAATACTTTTTTATAGATTTTCAACATGAATATCGGATAAAAATCAATTGGAACATAGTAAAGTCTTGAAATTGAGGAAAAGCCAATGTGCTGAAATGTTAGAATTCAAAAAAAAATTACGTATATAACAAGTTTCCGACACTTTCTCAAAAATTGTAAAATTTCAACAATTGATTAGCATACTGTAAAGAATTTGACCTGATAGTGTTTCAAACAGCCGATAGATGTCAGCCCGATATAAACATTAATAATATGATTGACTTTACCGTATCGCGGAAGACTGAGCTTTGCCGGAGAGAATGAACGTGAATGTGATGTATTGGGTCTTGAATTGTTAAGAATGAAAGGCATGGATGCCTGGCGGAATTTGGATTACAAATGATTTAATGTATAAATTTTGGCATTGTTTTCATGTTTTATGAGTGTTTCATGTTGTGTGTTTGTGACACACAATATAAAACACTGTGATTGTTATAAATAAACAAGTTTAAAAGACAAATTTCGAGTATTCACTGGGCTAAATTTTGATGACACACAGTGCTTAAATTTTGAGGGACCGTATATTAATTTTATTTCATTTATACATCTTTTTTCGCTTCGTGAAACATGAGTTTCAACGACCATTTTAATATTGCAGATTGCTAAATAGTATATTTTTTATCACATCAGACAATTTTTATTTAATTTGAATTTTGCTTTCGTTATAAAAAAATTAAGGTTTTTTTCCCATAGAAATGACACGAAAATTTTTGTTGGCCGATTATTTTTAAAAATACACAACTCATTCTTGATCTTTATCAATAATTATCATTCGCGAGCAATTATAAAGAAACTAAAAAATCAGCACTATCAATTAAAATAAAACTTTAAGAAATCGTTATAGTTTCTTAGCATTCAATAAATTAATAAATTCTAAAATAAGAAAATGAATTAATTAAGGGAATAAAATTAATTACTTTTGTTTTTAAATTCTTAACGTTGAGTACTCATTCGTAAATTTCTTTGGTAAATTAAGGGCTATTTTCGGAATATCCTTTAAATTATTCCCTTGAAATTGTTGAGTACTTTCCTCTCTGAAGTTCGATTGTGCCAAAACACAATTTTGATCAACTAATTCGGAAATGATAATGTTTTGTATTTGTTCGTTTTGTAACAGCAAACAAAAGCAAAAACATTTCAAGAACAAATACGGATTAATATTTGATACACGATTATGAAAAATCCTGCTGGTTCGAATAATACAAAAATCTCCTTCACTATAGGAAAATTTTTTGTGATATTCATTAATTAACTCACCTAATCAATTTATTTATCTGAACAAATCAGTCTTTTTAAGCCATTTTATTAGATACAAATTTTATGAACATACATTAATAAATAAAAATCCATATTTTGTTCCATATTTTGTTGGTATCGATTACTGTATGTATATCCATTTAATTTTCATTTTCGTCTTGATGCTTTTTTAAAAACAGATGGCCAGGACAAATATGAATGCAGTACATTCATTTGTTGCACCTTAATAACTTGGTTTTAGCAGACATCAATAAGCAGACATAAATAAATTTTGCATTCAAATACTGCGAGCAATGTTCATACAGCAGATTAAATAGTTTTAAAATGTTGAAATCATTTTATATTTTAGTAGAAAAACTTTGAAACCAATTGAAAATAAAATAAAAAATTTCATCCTTTTAATAAAAACGGATGTCAAGATTAAAAAAAAAATGTGTTGAAGAGGATATTCGGAGAATAGTGAACATTTTTTTTAACACTTTCAAACCAAAAACCGTGAAATCGCAACAGGACTCAACGTGCAAGTACTACAAATTTAATAAAAATTGAAAGAATAAAAATAAAAATAAAGAAAGAATAAAAATAAAGAAAGAATAAAAATTGAAGAAAAAGAAAAAAAAAGGAGAAGAAAGGAAATATATTATAACTGTATAGCTACTTTCAAGATATTAAAAATACAAAAAAATGAATAAAAAAAAGTATATATACCTTTGATCAAAACTTTTAGAAAATAAAAAAAGGATCCAGTAAATGACATCCTTTTTAAAGATTAAAGTGAAAAAGTTTGGAAAATTTGGCGATGTCATTTTACCGAAAGTATCCTTACTTCAAGTAATACCGAGAAACCACTTTTTTATGTCGATACAGATTTTTAAATTCCTTATATAAATTTCTAGAAAAAAATTTCTACCACAGAAAAAAGTCAATCCATCCAATTTGGATTCAATCCATTCACTAATTATTTTTGTTGTGGATTCAGTATTAATTTCACTAAAAATTGATTGAAGAAGTTTGAAATTTACTTTCTCTATACATGTTACAATGTTTATACATATTTTGCTTACAATCTAAATTACAATTTGATAGTAAATCATTACATTTTAAAGAAATTATTTAAAAAATGTAACTACTTTGATTGGCATATCGTCCCATATACAATAAGTTCATTTTTTTTTGCAACAAAAGGTTTTTCTCCTTAAGTTTCTATAAATTGTTCTTCAAAATCTCTTTTGCATTTTATTATTTTAAAAGGATTTTCTAAATAATATTAGTTTTATTCATTCCTGGTATTTGTTGTAACTTTTTAAATATCAGTTTCAATTTATTAGCATATTTTATTTTGTACATTCTTTATGAAAATTTATAGCAGAATACCAATATTTTTATGAAGTATCATAAATATTAAATCAATTATTTAAAACAGAACTAATTTTTTTAATTTATTTAACTTTATATTCACAATTAATAATCTAAATTACATAGTACTAAGAGTACGAGTAAAGCGGTAACCTCGCAAAACATCCAAGAAGGAAAATTAGCTTTAAACTTAAGTCTAGCCTCCATCCGATATGACACGGGCATGTCGTGCAGCATCAAATAAACAAAACATACATTCAAAAATCATTAAAAAAAATAACTGCAAACCAATTTTGATACAACATATTTAAAATATTTAGACTGTTAAATAGATAAAAATATAAATTGAAGAGCGATAAAAACTGGTATAGCAGGTCGTATGTAAATAATGGTGGTGTTCAACTCATCAGCATGACAAGATGCGTCGACTATGATCATTTAAGACAACAGGTGTCTCATGATGTCATTACACCGATTCTAGCAGTTAAATTGGCAAGTTATCAGAATAAAAATGATTTTCAACGGAAATTAATCGTCGGCGCACGAGAAACGGAACAAGCATTTACGAAGTGACATTAAAATTTGAATTTTCGCTTATGAACATTTCAAGAGTGTACCATGAATATCAGGTTTCCAGTAAAACTTCAAATCCCCGACAGCAGTGTGGCCGACAAGGGTCTTTGAAAGAATGGGATTATCGATAGTTGAAAGGAATAATTATACGATACAGAAGTTCAACACTTCCTCAAATCTCTGCGAATTTTAATGCAGGCCCAAGAAATATCAGCACACACACCTCTCCACGTAATCTTATTGATATGGACTTTCGCAGCCGCAAACCATCTCGGGTATCATTGTTGGCCAGAAAAAGACTTTGAAAGAATAAGACTATTGATGGCTAAAAAGAAACGGTACACGAGATAGGCGTTTAACACTTTCTTGAAAGGCCCCGAATTTTAATGCGGGTCTCTCATGAAATGTCAACGTACGCACTGAACAACGTACCCTAATTGATATGGGCTTTGGAAGTAGCATACCATTCCGTATACCATTGTTAATTCAGCGACACGAAGCTCTGCGCCTTAACTGGTCTCGCCAACACCGTCATTGGACTCTTAATGATTGGAAAAATGTCAGGTCTGACAATTCTTTTTATAGACAATGGTATCTGGATGACATCTTTGTACCGGTGTGGAAAAATTCCCGTGAATTTATGGATCCTGAAGGCCTACAAGGAAACTTTCAAATTGGTGGAGGTTTTGTGAGCATATGGGATATGTGCAGTTGGCATGAAATGGGACCATTTATATGTCTTGACTAGATCATGGCAAGACAACGATACATTAACATCCTTTCTGGCCACTTGCATCTATTCAAGTCCAGTGTGCATACCGACGGACGTGGACAATTCCAAGAGGATACATTCTTTCTCTGATATTCGCTAACAGAACGTTTCTTTCCTCAGCATTTTCATTATAGCGCAGCAAATGTAGCTTGTGCTAATGCCAAGGTTGGCTTCCTTAAGTTTGTTGGATTCCATATAAGTGTAAAGCCCAGTGACTTTTGTTTTAAGCATATGCGGATTTTGGTAGGAAACTAATTAAAAGCTCAATGATAAAACTCTCTTTTATTATTTTTATATGACGTTAACTGAAACTTTTCCCAAAAAATGATCTACAAGTGGTAAATATCGCTAATATCAATTAAGTATTTCTCGAGTTTTTCTCTTTCAAACATACAGATGCTTTCAGAATACTTCATTTTATACTGCGTATAGACTAGCTTTTACCCGCGACTTTGTAGCAGTGGAAATTTTGATGTATATGCATTAAAACTGGCTGTCTGATCACAATGTAAAATGTCACCAAACCGTATCATTATGGTCCTGTTGAAAAAAAAATTTGCCAAAAAAATATTTTATCGCCAAATTTTAGCTAAATGGCCAAATGTAGCGTGAAGGTCAGCAATAACGTATCCAATCGTAAGGTTTCAATGAAATCTGCAGAACATTAACGTAAATATAGAAAATAAATCAATAAACGCAGAAAAATGGAATGCATGCAAAAACATTTAAAATTAGGCTAAAGAAATACGCTCAGCACGAAATATTCAAGGGAAATGAACAGAAAAGATTAAATTACAACAAAATAAAAAATGACGATAACGTAAACTCAAATAAAGAGCTACCGAAAAGTTATCAACCCCGCAAAACCCTAAATGGTTGTATATCAAAGTGCAACCCACACAACTAATCTAAAAAAATTTGTTTACAGTGTGTACCTGAAATAAAATAAAACAGCAAACCAGTTATTCAAAATCGATTTAGGGATTAAAATTTTTTAATTTTCTTTAATATATTTTATTTTGGCAGTTTTACTTTAGCTGGTGTAGCCAAAAATTGTAGAATTTCGAAAATTTCTTACAGCGGTATTAAAGCGAAAAATCGCCAAATAATGTAAAATTCTGCCAAATTTCTTTGGCAATTTTTTACTTGCTCCCGGCTAACGGAAAAGTACTTTTATTTATTCAAAAGTACTTCAAAATAAAACCTAAATATCGATTAATTCACAATGTTTAGTATTAAATCCATCAAACACTAAGAAAATAAACAGAATCGTTTGAAATAACCGATCGAAAACATGTTAAGCCTTATTCATCTGGCGATGAGGAAATGAAGATTTTTGGCGAGAAAGTTAGTTTTTAATTAATAAAAAATGAGCCGTTGTCTATCTGTCTTAAATTTCATCCAATTTCATTCAGACGTTCTAGCGTGATTGACGAATATCATCCATCCATCCAAACTTTCACATTTATAATAATAGTATAGATTTATGTAAAAATATCAGCCAAAATACCTTTTGATCCTCGACCACAGATTAAATTTGCCTTTATTTTTTGTTAGATGTGAGAGATTAAAACAATTACTCTATTTCACAATATTCCTTGACATGATAATAAAATATTTTACTTCCTTCCGTGATATCCAAAACATCTGTCGAGTTCCCTTTTGTACCGATAATTTTATTCCCGATTCCCTGCCACCTTGAGCAGAACGTCTGAAAGAAAAACCCTGCCTTTGTAAAATGAAGATATCTCGACTATTCTTTGAATACGAAATAATATTTCCGAAAGTTGGAATCAAAAATGGAAATAAGGTAGCTGCAAGACAGTTGCTCAGATTCCTAGACCAGCGGACGAAGTTACGAGGGTCCCATTGAAGAGAAATAGAATTTCTTTATGCAAAAGATAGGGGGGAATGTACATTAAAAATTAAAAGATTATGAAAATATTATTTGAAAGTGTGTTTATCCCTACCTATATAAAGAAATAATTATCATTGTCTTGGTAAATATGTGCACTTTGCTTTTAAGGCATTCTAATTTTATGTCAACTTATTATCAACTTTTGGTTTTGAAATGCGGAAGCAGATGAAACAATGGATTTTTTCTCGAATTCTCTCTCTCTCTCTCTCCCTCTCTGTGTGTGTGTGTGTGTGTGTGTGTGTGTGTGTGTGTGTGTGTGTGTGTGTGTGTGTGTGTGTGTGTGTGTGTGCGTGTTTTGGCACTTTAAATGCGAAACAATTTGACCTACATCTGAAATTGGAGAGTAGAAATGTTCATGTTAGAAAAAAAATGTTGAGATTTTTTATTCAAATTTAATCTAAATTTTGCCGTTTTACCCCAACAAATTTTTAAAAAATTATCCCCCAAAATAAATATTTTACCCTCTTAAAGTGTGTGCGTGCCTACGCCTGTGTCTATAATTTCAAATTTGTAAGGTTGCTTCTCTGCATGTCTAGTTATTTTGTAAGAAAGACAGTTTTACTGATAACTCAAACTGATCAATTGTCGTCGGCATTGGCGATTATTTTGGCGACTTCAGTGAAATAACGCAAGAGCTCGAAAATTTCCAAATCCATTAAGATTAAATAATTCCAATGATTCTCAAGGGTTCATACCCTCAGAGGTTACTGCACCAGTCCTTCTGTTGTTAAAGCGAAACACGAGAACAACAACAATTCCAATGATTTTTCTAGAACAGTCTAAGCGAAATGTTGAATTAAAGTTTTCTTTCGGAAGCTCATCACATGCGAGTTCTCTCTAACACTTTTGCAATGTTAATAAAGATTTGCTGAATGCTGTTGTTAATAAGCAAATCTTTTTTAAACAACTTCCGGGTATTGTAGCCCATATTTCGGTTTTTCATGCAGAATAAAGCATCACTAATTATTACTGAATTTTTCATCATAATCCCCCCCGAGTGATTTTTTTCTTAAATGTATATACAGAGGTGGTGAAAAGAACAAATGCTCAAACTATCTTAATAGATAACATCTCCATTTAAAATTCTTAAGATTCTTATTTTAGATAATGAAATGAATGGAATTTTATTGCATAATAAGCATTGTCAATAGATTTTATATTTATTTTTCTAAGACCTTCATTTATAAATTCGAATTATTACTGCACTAAACGACAAACTATCTTAAGATATAATATCTCCATTTAAAATTCTTAAGATTCTTAACTAAGATAATGAAATGAATGGAATTTTATCGCGGAATAAGCAATGTGAATGTATTTTATATTCATTTTTCTAAACCCTGTCTTTATAAATTCCAAGTTCGAATAATTACTGAACTAAAAGATGGAAGTTAATAAATTTGCTCAGCAGGGAGGAAATAATTCCTAATCAGGTGACAGTAACAGCCCAAAAATTCATTCCCTTTTATATTCGTCTCCGAGCAATAACATCAAGGACGTCCGGGAAACGTCTCCGAAGAAATGCACTTTAGGAAATCATAAAATCCCTTGAGAGAAAGCGAATTGTGTTTGCAATAGCGCATGCGCGAATTTACGGATGTAACATGAAACAGTGAATTGCAGTGAATTGACTTTTCGTTTTCAAAATGAATGTTAAAGAGTGGTAGTACTTTCACTGTAAGTGTATAAATAAATTCACTGCAAGTGAAAAAAACTGAATTCTTCACTTATTGTCATATTTTTTGAAACAAAAAAGGATAAAAAATGAATAAATAATTATTTGTTTGTACTCGTATAAGTATAATGGCTCTTAGATGTAATATGATCTTAAATTCACAAATATGCTCCATTATAATTCAAAATCTAAGATCAGCTACAAGACTAAAGACTCTTTTTTTTGTAATGGACTAGCAGTACCCACACCAGTGAAATAGTATCCAAGAAGAAAAATTATCTTTAAACTTAAATCTAACCTCCTCTTGATATGACAGGGGAATGTTACGCAATGTCAAAAAAACATAAAAATACGATACGTCCGTAGACAAAACACAGATGTTCATTTCAAAGTTTGATTTCCCTCTTTTCTGCATAATGAGATTTTAATCGCTAAAATCGGGTGTAAACACCGAAATGGTTCGAACACATACCACAGCGCTTGCTATTTGCACGTGTGCAGTTTAAGGTTTTCGTGTATGCGCGGATAAATTAAAATAGCTATCATAAAAAGTCTATTTTCATTTTGATACGATTTTAATGCACTAAAACTTACCCTAATAAATTTTCAATAAAATGGTATAAATACCTCCATTATCCGTTAACTATTTCACGAGTTTTTGTGGTTCCAACATACAGATGCTTTCAGGACACTTCATTTTATACTATGTATAAATTAGGTCAAAGAAAAAGGTGTTATACGTAATCTTCATTTTTTCAGATTAATATAAAATAAAAGAGTGTTTATTAGCCCCCATTAATATGACATAAAACAGAAACCTAAAGATTCATCGTAATATCGTCAAAACAAAAGAAAAAGTGTACAGAATCTTCATTAGTCTCCAAGAAAGAAAGGAAATCCTAGTATTAAATACATGTAAAAACAAATAAAAGGATTTAAATTTTGTTGCAATATATTTTTAAATGTATAGTAAAAATATTTAAATTTAAAAAAACCGAAAAACATTAAGCGATAGTTAAAAGAATAATACTAAAAGGCAACTTATTATATTTTAATTTTAAGATAATGTAATGGTTTAATTCTTTTGAATGTACTAATACCTCCGGAAATCAGTAAATTTATTAGAGTTTTACCGATTTTTTAATTAATTAAGATTAGAATAAAGTTTCAAAAAAATCATTGTTCCCAAATACATAATTCAACTTTGCAACTTGTTTCTATTCTAAATTTGGAAGTTCTAATTTCAATTATCAACTCTACAGAACATTGAAAGATACACACACATTAACACATATTTATTTTTACTATTGACAGAAATAGCAGATTTAGGAAATACTGAAACGCATTTTGATAGAATATTTTATTAAAATCTTATTTTCTCCACCTCGGAAACTAGAAATCAGATTGGTTTGTCCATAATGTTCTCAAAGTCAATGTTAAATAGAACTAACTAGTCAGTGTTAAATAGAACTAATTTTTAAAAAAGATCAAAAGGAAATCTGCTATTCATATTTCACTGAATCATGTCAGAGCATCATTTCTTGAACGGCCCAGCACCACGGGCTCGTGCAAGTTAAATTATATTTTTGTTCATTCTAATTGTTTCATTGAATGAGTCACTTTGGTATTGCAAACGATCCATAGAACTTTGTCTCGCATTAGTTGTTTCAAAAAATATCGCTATTATTATTTATTTCATTTCACCTAATCGCGTGCTCAAAATGACATTTTTCTAGGTTTCATTTGCTGTAGTCATTAACATTTTTTTAATCAGAGCTTTTGTAAACGCAATGGCAACGCGTTATTAAAAGTTGATTTCTTGAGATGCTCATGCAGATAATAAATTTTTTATTTTTCGCCTCCCGATTTTGGTTGATGCCAAAAACCTCATCTCCAAAACAACATCATGTTCTGACAACATAATAGCACTAAAATATATTCAACGTGAAATTCCTAATATTATAGTTAATGTTCTTATCGAAACAAATTACTATGAATTAATTACAACTCACTTCTGTCGTGAAAAAGTGAAGTTTGAATTATTCATGGAAAAATGGGAATCTATCTAGAGCAAATGCAATGGAAAATTTGAGACTTTATTTGAACAGGAAAGCGAAAGCGTATAAGTGAAATGTCTGTGTAAAATTTTATATTAGTTCTTTACCATTTCCTGATAAGGATTTGAAACTTCGTGAGTCTGAACAAAGTGCTCAAAGATTTAAGGAAGCACATTTTAAGGAAGCATGGAAAAAGAATATGTGAAGTTTAAGTCATCGTAATTTTTCTCTTTTGTCAACCATTTTTTAATACTGTGAACAAAAGAATAAGACAAGAATCTTCTTTAATCACAGATTATTTTAATTAGTGAACTAGATTATTGAAAGATAAAACTATTTACAGCAGAATCAAGTCTATTTTTTCGGAATAAATTTAAAAAAATAAACTGATATTAGCACACGAAAGGAAGTGGAATTAATACTGAATTAAAAAACAAGCTTATCATTTCAGAGATTTCAAAAACTATATATTTTTCATAGAACAAATAATGTAATTACCAAATGAATTCGAGACAAATTACCCGGAAAAACACTTAATACTTCTCAGTGTTCTTTATAATTTGTAATTTATTCCAATAATGGCTTCTGTTTCGGAAAAATATAATTTTGAAAAACCAATTTATTATTTAGCATATTTATGAGAAACAGTGAGTGAAAAATAATGCATTGTCTGAAGATGTAGTTTTTCTCTGAAGTTTATTTCTGAATGTATTTTTTTGTCAATCAGAACAAATCTTGGTTGTGCAGCGGTTTTATAGTGTTCATTTTGTGATATAGATATTTTATAGAATTCAAAATTAATTACATCATTACACATCATTATGGCTGAAAACTTAATTAAAAACACTGATTAGGAAAAAAGACTGGTAATAATTTTAATAAAAAAATTTGAAACATATCTGTTATAACTGTATTATCTGTATGGAATATCAAAATTATTTACAGAAAATTAAACCTTTTAAAATATTTCTGATTTAAATGAAAGGAGAGAATTTTGTATGGTAATATAAAAAAAGTCAGAAAAAATTATATTAAATTGCATATTTGTGGAACAATGACGAATGCTGCAAGTAAGTTGCAATTGCTAGAATGTGTTATGAATAACACATCTTAGCAGTCACAAAACTCAATTAAATCTTTAGTAACCCAAATAACTTTAAAATGTAGTCATTTAGTTTAACTTTCTTCTAAATTTACAAAAAGGCATCTTTAATTTAAAAATTAGAGTTGTAAAAATTAAATGGTTTATGAAATCAAAAAATATTAAGCATAACTTTGTTAATTGAAGGGCATGTCTTCCAAATGAATATTTAGAGTGAACATGAATAATAGCTTTCCGACTTATTGTGCAAAAGCACTATCTAATTCATATATTACACCTATTACAACTATAGTTAATCCCTGTTAAAACTGCTCCCTAATAAAAAAAAGTCCCTAATAATAAGTTCTAATAAAAAGTTTCTATTATAGTGCGTATTTCAAAAAGTTCGATAAAAAATGTCTCAATGTTACAATAGATAAAATAGTAATTTATTGATATGTGACAAACGAAAGAATCATTGGAAATAATTTCCCATAAAAAGCTCAAAAAGTGTTATAAATTATTTTTTATCGACTATGAAAGGATCACTGGAAATAATTTCCCATTCGAAGCTCAAACAGTTTTATAAAATATTTATTACCGTCGATTCATCACACTCTTAACATCTTCCATGCAATATTTCATATTATATATAAAAGTGGTTTTCAAAGACATTATGTCAAACTGAATGCTATTAAAAATATTCTTAATGTTATCATTGCAAATAGATGTTTGAAAAATGTAAGTGTAATCATTAACTATTTGAAAGGCTTAAGTGCGTTAAAAGATAATAACAACTGTTAACTGCAACTGATAATGATTATTTTGACGAATATTTTTCCAAATATATGTTTTCGCAATTGATTATGCATCCACAATGATAAAATGCTAAAAACTTCTGTCTAAAATACTCTTTATTTTAATTTTGGAAATATTTTATAGCTTTCTTTCAGATAGGGAATTAAAATTCACACACTTTAATTTAAATTTTCTATTTTTTGCTTTTATTCAGATAGAGAATTAACATATATTTCCTGTTGTCATATCTTTCTTCATAGTTATATTTACCTTTTAATTTAAATAGGATATATTAAAATTTGCCGAAAACAATTTCGCTTTATTTAAAATTCCAATATTTACTTCAACATTAGGATTTTACAATTCTTTTTCAATTATTTTGTTCACATTATATTTAAGTGATTATTTGTCTAGAACTTTTCATAAAATAAAATTGATAATAATTTGAAATTAAATTATCCGTCAGTAAATAATTTACTAAAAGCATAATACAGTGGCAAATAAAGAGATTAAAATGATTTCAATGGCATGTACTTGTTTAAGATAACAAATAATACTACAGAAGGATAAATAATTTAATATCCCTTAAATATCTAATTATTTGAGAAAATTATAAAATGAAACAATAAATTTCAGTTCATTAAATTTTCTTTGATTAAGATCATTCGTTTAGTAAAATAAAAATTATTATAAATGTTGCCAATATTGATTTTTTTGCAGTACAGTTAATGTCATACTAAGAAAGGAAACTCTACAGATATTTTAATACACGAAGAATCGATGGCAGTTCAATGACCCTGAACTTGTCGAGCAATTTTTCCCTTGGTAAAAATACACAATAAAAATTTAGAATCAATTATTTAAAAAATACAAAAATTATTATGATATATCTAGAACTAAGGATCCAGTGATTATTCAAGAAATTTCCCTGTCTCGTCAATGAACTTGTTTAGATTCAACGGGACGAAGCAAACAAGTTCTGTCTGAAGTGCTAATTGCATTACAATCACTGAAGTTGTCTGTTCCAAACATTTTACAACGCATATGAGCTGCTGATTTCTGCAAGTACAGTGTTACGTATAGGCAGTACTTTGTACTTTCATTGCGATTTTCCAAAATTTTGAGAAGTGGAATTGGAACATTCCAATGAATGTTGTTGTATTGTATTGTGACTAATGGCACTTGTCATGGACAAACCCCCGCTGGTATGATCAGCAGATTTTAAGCCTAAGAAATTCGTCTCTTTTTTTAGTAGCGCCATCTTGGGCCAAGAGTACGACTTAGCTACTTACACGTCACAACCCTTTTTAGAGGGTGGACTTCAATCATGCAAATTCATTCATTCATCTTAGATCGTAATTTAGACACGGAACAGAGAACGATCGCCTTTGACCCAGTACCCCCTCCCCAGTGGTATTACTCTCGACATGGAGGACTTTGCGACCACGAACAGATTTAACGAGCGCCAGCCGCCATACACTCGGGGAATATTTTGGTCGGTGAGCATTGAACTCTTAACCTAAGGAGTGCCAGTCCAACTCTCTACCAACCAGGCCATCCCGGCCATTCCTATGCATGAAATGGCTAAACAACATTGTCGCGCCTGAGATATCCGAGCGTGTCGTCATATAGATAAAAACTGTAACTTTTATTACTTGTATGGCAACATGACGATTGTATCAGGAAATTCTGTTGTAAATAGCCATGAAGTCTTTCTACGCTAAGGCTGGGTGCTTGTTATATATAATTATTAGAAATTTTTATACGTTTTATATACAATTTTCTATGCCAAAACCCGGGATCGGACCAGTGATCTTTAAATCCAGGACCTGGGATCGAAAAGCTTTAGTTATTATATGAGAAAAATATTTTAAAGTTATTATTTGTCAATTAATTTACGTCATAAATAAACTTAAACTGGTTTGAAACAATCAAGAGACTTCTCTATAGGTCTCTAAACAACTTTCTTGATCTCTCTGGATGGATGGATGGGAGGACGGACGGACGGACGGATGGATGGATGGGTATAGATATATACTTTTATTTTCAATTTTCCTAACGAAAATTCGTAAGTATTCAGAGAATGGATGGAAATCATGTTGTAACCAGTTACGATAAATCGCTAAATGTGACAACCTTCTGCATTATTTTCTAATAACCCTAAAAGCGAAAAAATGATTCACCAGAAGCGATAAATCACCAATTTGCTGTCTATGCATTTTGTGGGTTCAAAAGCCTCAAACCAAGACGCCATCATGTTTTCACATGATAAAAAGATGCTTGTATGCTTCATATAATTTTGTTTGAATTAAGGAAGTTTTATTTTCTGATAATCTTTGCAACTCTTATTTTGTAACATTAAAAACATTGTAGTTGCAACTTGATACTGCATTAATATCGCTTTGTATAACAACAATTTATGAAATAAATTCATTAGAAAATATGTTGATTAGATTTTGCCATAAATGAACTTCATACAATTCTGCGTTTATTTTTTTCATGCAGACTATATTTCGTATCGAATTTATTTCTATAAGTCAGTGTAAGAAAACTACAAAAACAGACTTGATTTCCAATTTCGTTTTAGTTGGAAATTTAATTTCAAATTTTCATACATCCAAATAAAAGAAATTTAATTAATCAATGTTATTTAAAACGTAAGTACCCATCATGAAAAATTTCTTTATATCAAGTTACACGAAATTCTTTGATTTTTTGTCTTATTAGAAAAAGATTCAAAAGAAGTAACACAAAACCAACAGATTAAACTAGTAATTGTTGCACTAAAAATAAGAAACTTGAACCTCCTATAATAATAATAATTAATAGGGATAAAATATAAAATGAATTTTTAAATATATTTAGTTTATATAATAATTATAAAACATAGAAATGGCAAACAAATTATTGAAAAGGGAAAATATAAATATAAATTTAGTTTAGCAGCATATTCAAAGGGAAAAATATAAAATATTCATTATTAATACTAAATATTAGAAGACAAATGTCTGACGCTGAATGTTTAATTAATTTAACAAGTTTTTGCATAAAAAGAGGAATAATTATATTATCTAATTAGGACCAAACCTAGTTTAGATAATTAGACAATTAACGAAAACATTATTTTTAGAAGAGAAAAATTTACTTTCAATGTATTAATTTATTACCTACAAAAATATAAAAAGTGCTGTTGTCTTTACATTAAATGTTTTTAAGACAAATTAAAATATCACTGTTTATACTTATCAGTAATTCAGCTGATATCTCAACTCGTTTTTAATCTGGAAAAGTTTATCTGAATGTTTTTTACATCAAATTAATTACGACGATTATATTTTTGATATAATTGATACTCTATGATTATATTCTGCATACATAAAATGTAAATAAGATTAAAATAAAATATTAAAGCAGACTAGAAAGACATGTGACGTCAATTGAAAGTATGCAATATTTATATAATTCTATAAAGAACGTTTCTAACGTAACAAATTTTGCTATTTTTTAATGATTATGTAGAGTTAAACATGATTCAGAATTCTAAAAGGGTATAACGTATGTAGGAAGAATATTCCTGATCATAGAATATTATGAAAAGAAATATATATGTTAGTATTTGCTTGTAAATAGACTCTTTTTTTAATTAAAAAAAACATTCTGAATTTGTAATCCTACCTGCCGATGTCATTTGATGTCAAAACAAAAAGAAATCTTTAGCAAATAAAATTTTTCTCGAGCACAAATCTACTGACAAATAAATAATAAATGTCATAGAATGCTTGGTATTCATTTTTACAAACTTATACATTTTTGAACTACTTTGAATAAATAAGTACTTTAATAATATATCAGTTTTTATTATATTGGGGTGCCCCCGTTCTTTTTTAACACCATGTTAAGAATGATTTCAGCTAGCTATGTTTTTATAAATGTGTATATTTACCCCTAGTGCTGGATTTAGCTATCCCATTGTTATTTTAAAGTACGTTTTGGTGATACAATCTCTCCATATAGGCAACCAAATAACGCATTTTGGACAACGTTGCTTTTTAAAAAGGTTGATATTTCCCAAAATGCTTCTAAAAATATTTATACCATTTAGCAGAGTGGATAAAACTATTACGACAGTTACAGTGCATAAATGCTTTAAAATATTTAGAGCTGCCAATTTTGACTTGACCACAGTTACTCCTCTAAGAAATAAAGGATACAGATCTTATCAGCACTATACTCATTGAAAATGTACGATATATATGCCATTCCCAGACATTGACCATAATAGCTGTATAAGTATATTATCATCTTATCCTAATGAGATATGTTAATCGATTTGAAATTTTGGTTCCACATATATTGACGAAGAGCGGCCTAGTGAATTGAGCCTCTTTCTGATATTTACTTCACCAATGACGTGAAGAAAATCTTTTTCTAAAAACACTATTCACTGGAGATTAGGTGATTTTTTTGTAAAAGTATACATAATAAATGAATTTAGTTTGAGAGCAACAGATCTTCAATTGGGCGAAACTTGATCTTTATATGAAGAAAAATTCTTTTTATATTTGATATAACTAGAAAGATGTAGTCATTCTAAAGCTCCATCTTAAAGCTGAAACTGTCAATTGTGCCAAATATTTCAATACCCATATATATACAGAAAGCTTCCATGACAAATAAACATCCAGAATCAGCAAACCAAAGAGAAGACCTTGGGAGGGGGGAGGACACATCGAAAAGAGAATGAGATGTTTTCGGCATGGTAGTCGTATCTCGCCATCCGGGAGGGTACACAAATAGGTAAACTCCCATCGATGACAAAACGAACTTCCTATGGGAAGGTTTGTACCGTGGCCGGGGATGGTCCTTAGGACTCAAACACAGTTTCCACTAGTGAAGGTTCTGCGGTGGTCCGATCTTTCTGTTTTATGGCTTATCCGTGTGTCTTCGGGTGGGTCGGAGAGTCATTGATATGATAATTAGAATGACAAATGCAAAACTGCAAATTGCCATCTATAAAAATTGTTAGAATTGAATTGACTATCGCCTCCTCCGTATTCTTCAGATGTTACTCCATCTGATTATCAGTTATTTTAGTTGCTAAAAGAACTCACTGCAATACAAAAGAATCTATACTGTAAGCGAAATTGAAACGTTCGAAGAATATTTTTTAAGTCCCAATAATTTTTGAATAAAAAAGAAGTAGAAATCTTCATATTTAACGTAAAACTCAATTTTAAATAACAAATAATAATGTTCATTTTAGACAAAAAAAATGAATGAATTTATAAATTACCATAATAACTTATGTCACAAGGAATTCAATTTCATATTTTAATAAAAATTGTGCTTGTTAACTATTTCATTGGATTTTCTCAGTCAATCTAACTATATTCGGTCATCAAATTATAAATAGACTTAATTGAACTCGAATCGCTTCTACAAATATTCTAGTTAAGAGCAAATGCATTAATTCTCTCTTCAGGATTACTCTAGCGAAGACATTTCATTCGTTCCTAGACACGAAAAGACCTGGAATGACGGAAGTTAATATTTTATTCGTCGTCGATGCAATCCGCCGAATGACTTAGAATGATTTCCAGACAGAATAGAATTCGACTTCACTTAACATCAGTTTGGAAGAAAATACTTTGATTGCTTAAGAATTGTTTTCTTTTCTTTATACACTTCTTTTCAGCAAATGCTTCTCATTCCTTAATTTGAGCGAATGAGAATCTACTACAAAATTTTATTGAATAATTCTATCTGGCAGGGTATATTTAAACAATAAAATCTGCAATGGGAAACCATTCTGTCAATTGCTTATTTCCTTTATGCCATATTGATATAACGGATAAAAAAATTAGATGATTTGATCATTTTCTATTTAAACATTTTATTAAACAGTTATATTATAGAAAGAAAATAAACAAGAACAGTTATATCATAGAAAGAACAACTTCTTGAAATTGTTTCAAAAACAAAAAATTTGCATATTATTAATTTTTTTTTAAATTCTTTTCTGGAATTTCATTAAAAAACACATTTTAGATACCTAATGTTTTTACGTTTAATACAGACATTCAATCTTATAAAGTATTATATTATTAATCTAGTACTTATAATTTAGTTATTTTATTATTAGAGTCAGTTTCGGTATAAATAGATTTTCTAAATCACAAAGACGAACAAATATTTCTGTAACATCTAGACAATAAATTTCTTATTTTGTTTTCAAATTAATAAATTATTTAAACTCATTTTCCTTGATTTAAAAAATATAATTGGATTTAAAGAATGTATAAAAGTGAATTCAGTTTCAGAAAAACTTTAATACTAAATATAATGTAAATTTGAATTTAATTTCAAAATTCATTCATACAAAGCATATATTGATAAATAATTATTCAGATTAGATAAATAACTGATTTTTTCTTCATGAAAATAGCTATTTTTTAAAAAAAATATTTAATTTAAAACTTATATGAATTCTGCAAAAGTAAACTTAATTTAGTTTTATTCATCAATATTTCTCTTATATCCCGACCGATTTCAAACATTTATGTATGTTTACTTCATGATACGAAAATTAATTTTTTGAAAATTAATTATTGAAATAACTAAACTAAAATACCTCGTTGAATAGTACATTATTTTAATCAATTAATTACTATTAATTTTGTCTAGAAAGAATTATCTTTTTATAAGTTTTAAACGTTTCAAAAGTTTTTACAAAGTGAACAGCAGTTATTTCGAGAAATAGCATATTGTTCTGAAAAATTATCCCGCAAGAACGATGCACAGTTGCAGACATTATTGCCTGTGAAAACGCTTATTAAATGTTGGAAACACATGCTACAAATTCATAACGAATTAACGCCATTTAATCTGCTAATCTCGGTTCAAAGCAAAGCTATAGAACGCGCGCCAACGAGAAAAAAGACGCTCTCTTAAGCTGAGACAACCAACGTAGCTCTTCGTCAGCACTTATTTTATTCTTAAGCCACATCTTTTAAATTGCGTCCCATTAAAAAGGGCGGGTCAAACTTAGATACGCCGCGATCCTTCTAGGCAAGTTTGGAAATTTTTCCAATACTCTATAATAACAAATCTTTATTTCTTAGCTTCTACTACACATTTTGGCGTATAGTAAAAACCGTTAGTGACCTCATTACGTCGCCAACAAATCCCCAAATCAGTCTAATTTGGTGATAATCTGTTGTAAATCCGCTTAGAGCGGTCTTTTCTCGCTGCTGCGCTATTCCGTTACAATTAATTTTACACTAAAATTTACATATTTACATTACATTTACAAATACATATTTACAGTATTTACATCTATTTACAAATACATATTTATAATGTTTACATCTTTTTACAAATACATAGGCACAATATTTTCTTCTAATTTACACAAAATCCATAGAAATATTCATTATGCTATAAATCTATAACCGAAACACTTCTTTAATAAAATGTTTCTGTAATTTAATTAATGATTGCTGTATTGAAAGAATTTTTTGTACCTGCAGAGAAATAAAATGATAAATAATATATCAAATAAATCGCTTAAATTTCTATAACTGCTCAGACTCCATTTTCTTTTTTCCTCTTAATAATTGTTTTAAAAATCATTATTTTCCCTTGATTGATGTCTATAATAGATAAGGTTTTTAACAAAAATTTGGTGAATTTACTGAAATTGATTAAATTATCTTTCGGAAAATTCCTCTTTAAATATTTCATTAAAGACATTCATTGCTTTAAATTATGCATAACAAGATTTTTAATTTTAAGCAAGAAACACATTTTACCATTTAGTGTAAAATTTTTTGCTACTTGTATTCAAAATAAAAATGTCCGAATGAATCCCTCAAAAAACTAAGTATTAGCTAAAAATATATTTAATTTTGGTAAGTTTTCAATTTCAACCACAAATATATTATAATTTGCGCAGATTTATTTTTTATTTTTGCATTTAGTAAAAAGTAATATTTTTCTTTGATCACTAGTTCAGTTTAAATGGCTTGTTATTTTTATTTAATTTTCAATCAACTAAACTCTATATTTTTGTATCTAAACAAAAGGTGATATAACAACGATAGATTTTACTTATAAATTTAAAATGTTGTTATTGCTTTAGTGTTCCGCTTTACAATGGAAGAAAAGATGTAATAACTACTGAGGGAAGAAGTCTGGCTTCTTATTCACGCACGTCACAAACCCTTTTTATGGGATGGACTCCATTCACGTATTTCATTCATTCATTCACTGTTAGTTAGATCTGGAACAAAGAACGATCTCCTCTGACCTAGTACTCCCAGTAATATTACTCTTGACATGGAGAACTTAATAACCACGATAGATTTAGCGTGCACCAGCCATCACACACACACACAGGAGAGTATTCGGCTGGCGAGTTCGAACTCGCAGCCTAAGTAATGCAAATCCAACGCTCTACCAACCAGGCTAGTCCGGCCCGAGTTGGCTAATAAATAGAAAAAGCAAATTCCCTGAAATTTTGAAATTCTACGTAGCTTATTTTTATAAATGTTTTTAATGGATGTTACAATAACCTCTAGCCATCAAAGTACTTAAAGTTTATTAATGCATGCACGTTTGCATTGACATGTGCATTGAATAATGCATGCATGTTCGCATTTTTATGTATTAATGTATAATTTCATCTTATTAACTTTGAAATGCAATCCACGTTTGTATTATATTTCAATCTGAAGAAAATTGAATTTTTTTCAAGCTTTTAAATCCTCTCTAAATTATTTCAGATAAATAAGGCTGACCTCATAAAATAAACAGGCATGTTGTTTACTTAATTTCTAAACATATCTTTGAAAGAAGTTCGTTATCATCACAAGAAAAATCATAATTGAAAATTGTTTTCTTTATTCTTCAGCTTTATTTTTCCAGATTAATTTTATTTTTTTAGTTGGATAAAAGCAGAATTGAAATTTAAATAAACAGAAAGGGGGGGGAAGAAAACTGTATTATATAAATAAGAAATTTTCAATATTTTTTTTCTCTTTTGGTGAAAATAGGCATGATATTTAATTAATGATTTTTTTAAATTTGAGTATCGCAATGAATTCAACAATAAGAAAATTCAATACGAATATCATTTTCTGCCTCCAGCAACAATTAGCATAGGTCTCATATGTAGCTATGTATTAAATTGTGGCAAATAGAAAGAATGAGAAAGAGAAAAATTTGTACTCTAAGCATGTCCCTAACCAGAAAGATTCAAAAAGCGGTACAGAAACAATACTTAAATAGAGAATTCATCATTGCTGTTAAGTTACCTGCAGGACCTTCTCCTTCATATCAGACAAAATTGTGGACCAATTTCCTTTGATATTTCTGATTTAGTCCTAATACTTACAGGAAAACAAGATATTTTTAATTCAACCTTTATCATTTGTGGAATAATTTACATTGATTCCTTCAGTAACTTTAACACGTATCATTAAATTGTAAGTAAAAAAAGAATTTTGCTCTCAATTGT
>JAOUZG010020323.1:230942-250881 GCA_026289955.1 Argiope argentata
ATGTTAATACAGTTTTTTCAAATATTAATTCGTTAATTTTTATTAATTAATTAAAAACTAACTTTCTTGCCAAAAATCTTCATTTCCCCACCACCAAATAAGTAACGAATTCAGCCTGTTTTTCCCCCACGCTTAACCTACCGAATGCTTAGCATGTTTTCGACCGATTATTTCAAAGGATTCTGTTTATTATCTCAATGCTTGATGCATTTAAAATTAAATATTGTTAAATAATCTATTTTTGGATTCATTTGGGAGTACTTTCTAATTGAAATAATGCAGAATAAATAAAAAAAATTCTAATCTGTATTGCATTACTCCAACTGGCGTAGAAAATTCTCGCATTTTGCGTTGCCCCAATTGGCGTTGCAAATTCAACGCTAGTATAATTTTTTTGAACAATTATTTATAGTAATTATAACTATTTGGCTTGTATAACCTGGTTGATAGATCGTTAGATTCACGTCCCTTTGGCTGCGAGTTTGAATCCGCAGCCGAAACTCTCCGAGTGTGTTTGTGGGGTGGACGTTAAATCTACCTTGGTCACGGAGGACTCCATGTTTGAAATAATAAGACTGGAAGTACTGGGTTAGATGCGATCGTTTTCTGTTCCCGATCTAAAGTACGATCTGTGGATGAATGAAGTCCGCCCCGTAAGATGGGATTATGGAAATAAGACTTCTGCCCTCGGAGGCTCAAAGGTCCATATCCTCAAAAGCTATTGCATCAACTCCTTCCGTTGTAAAGAGGAGCTCGAGAACGTCAATTGTAATCATTTAATAAAAGATAACTAAAATTAAGTTTTTCTTTGTTAACCTAAGTAGGAATTGATTTTAAAAAATTCTTTTTTATAATACTTGTTATAATTTTTTAAAAAATTTTTTTTAAAAAATATTCAACAATGAACTTTACAATTTGCACATGCTGACATCAAAGCTCTGTATTTCAAATAAAAACTCAAATTCATTTTTGCAACATGCTGTGTATTTAATTTACAATTGTATATTAAATAAACAGGGTGTTCATTAATTATTGTCGGGGTTTCCGTACTTCATAATTTTCGAATAAAAAATATTTCCAAAAAAACCGATTACGTATTCGTAAATTACAACTCAAAGAATAATATTAATGATATTGAAGGGCACGAAAAGCCTATTGAAAGCTTATATTAAAGCTTACAAAATTTGCACACTGTAGGCACTCAACTGACGGCGGTTATGGAGAACGTTCCATATCGTCGTATGCGGCATATGTAACAGCACAGCTGATTGTCTCATTGATTTTCGTGGATTACGATTGAGTGAACGTTTCTTGAATGGGATCAACATTTTCCTGAGAAGTGCTCGGTCTTCCAACTCCCTTTCGATGTAGGACGCTAGCAGTTTCCCGAAATTCTGTTAACCAACGTCTGATAGAATTATTCGAAAGAGGGTCTTTCTTGTTCGTGGTCCTGAAGTGACGTTGAGTAGCTATGACTGATTTAGTTTCGGAAAACCACAATACACAAATTGCTTTTTCTTGCGAGGTTGACATTTTTATTTATGACGTCATTATTACCCAGACTGCAAATGCGCTAAGATTGCATTGTTGTCAGGTAAAATTCTTTGAGTTGTAATTTACGAATACGTAATCAGTTTTTGCGTATTATTTTTATTTGAAAGTTATGAAGTATGGAGACCCCGACAATAATTAATGAGCACCCTCTAGAGTATTCAAACGCTTCGCCTCTGATATGCCAATGTATTGCTTTGAACCCAAATTAAAAGTTATTAAGGCTAGTGAATTGAACATAACGATTAAATATTCTGCACCTATTGGCATTCCCTAGAAGCATTATCTACAATTATTCCACTTACCCATCCAGAATTAATCACATTTACAGCTGCAGAAGATAAATCGAGCCACTTAACTCTCTTTAAACCTCGCTCTTTGAAGAAACAAGCAGGAAATGAAATGAGCTTAAATCCAAAGTGTTGCAACAATCCCTTGCCTCAGTTTGAAATGATAAGCTTTAAAACATAGTTTGATAGGTTCTTACTAATTTTCAAAATGGGTGGAGAATTAATTTTAAACTCATCTATCATGAATATGCATAAAAAATTTAAGATTCAACAATCTTTGAACTGATGCTTAAATTTTGAAGTTTGGTTGAATTGCTAATCTCGTTTTAAATTGATCATTAAATACATTTTTTATTTAATCTTAAAATTTTAGTGATTGATTGATTATGCTGTTGAATCGATTATTAAAAACCTTTTTTTAATATTAAAGTTTGAGTGACTGATTGAACGAAGTAGAATTGGTTGTTAAAGTCATTTTTTAATTTTAAAATTTGGTGATTGATTGATTTTGTAAATACTGAAATGTTTTTTTGTTTCATTAATAGAACGGAAATTCACAAAATTCGATACATGTTAAGAAATTAAATTTGTAAATTCATCAAAATTGACTTAGTTAGCAACTCTAGCTTTTGATTGTGGATAAATTAAATTCTTCAATTGTCATTTAAACAAAAGACTGTGGAATCAAATCCGACCATTGAGCTATTATTTTTCCTTTCAACTCTTCCTTTTTAATGAATCTCTCAGTTTTACATATCGATATGACAGGGTTGTAAAACTCTCAGAAAATGCAGAAATAAAATAGATTAATCCAATTATGGTATGAAGTTTCAATGACTAAGGGTATATCATTTATATGAACTGGAAAACAGGGATAAAAATTCGATAAACATAGAATTTGGATTTTTTTAAAGAATTTTTTTTTATTATTTCATAAGAAAAGTAATTTACAAATTGTTTCGATTGAGTAATTAGTCTATTTAATTATCCTGTTATCATTGATAGAATAAGATTACTCTTTGTGTAATAAAACAGCACATGTTATGAAAATTAGTGAACGTCAACAATAAAAATTTTATTAACTAGTGGAAAAGCTAAATGCTTTTAACACTAGTTAATCTGCATCTATTAGAATATAATTGTGTTCAGTGTTGAAGTTTCCATAATTAATTATATTTACTATTTATTTTAATTATTCATATTTTATTCTTTTAATAGCAACACTGTATTATTTTTTACTATTGCAACATTATTTAAATTCTAAAAAAAGGACGTCTTCTTTTTAATGCAAAAAAAGGGCCGTTAGTAAAAGGTTGACATTGCAAGATTATATTGTGGTTATTATCATGTGAGAACAAGATGGTTTATTTAGGGGAATTTAAATAATTGAAGACAACGAATAATTGAAGCTCGAAATCACGTAGGCAATTATCATAAATGGCAATATTCTTCAACATCTTTTAATCTCAAACATTTTTTACCTACTTTTACCAGTATTGCATTATTATTATGTATGCTTTTTTGAAAACACGTGCGTTTTTAAAAAGTTTACCTACTTTTACCAGTATTTCTTTTTCAAACTAGTTAAAATTACTTAATGAGCTAATTAATTAAAACCAATAATGACTTAAAAGTAATAATATTCTCACATGATAACTTAAAATTTACGACCACATGTTTCATATTTATTTATTCATTTAATCTATCTCAAAGCAATGATTTAGTTTATAGGGTTTATAGGGAGGGCACCATTAAGTGTTTACTAAGCATTACGTAACATTGCATTACTATCATCTACACTGAACTATGTTGTGCCATATTCAGTTATATATTTGCTGTTATTACAAATTATTTTAAAACTGCTATAGATAAATAATTTCAGGTTTCGATATAAAAATTTAAAAATAAAACTTTATGTACATAGAAAATAAACAACCTCTTCGAGTCCATAAAATATTCAAATTATTTTTTCTCGTGAGAAGGTCATGCGAATAAAAATTTGACTTAAAGACTTAAATTGACTAAAGGTTTTAAAAATAGTGAACGTTAATTTGTATTCTTTAGAATACAATTCCATTATTGTCATCAACAGGGAGCAATATAATCGCATATTTAATAAATCATTTTGAAATTATTGGGTTGACAACTAAGTGATTGCCGCTTTTTTCGATATAATTACTCTACACTTTCTTTTGTTGTGTTAACGTGGTCAGAGCATCTAGCCTATAGTTTTTTCTTACTAGTGGACTTCAATTTATAATTGGTAAAAAAATTATATCGATTAGTTCTTTAGTTTTGTTTTTATCCCAATTTAGAGATGAAAGAGCAGGACGTGCACTTCCGACACATTTTATTGTATTACTTCCGAAAAGACAAGAACGCATCGCAAGCACAAAAGAAGTTATGTGCCGTATATGGAGATAAAGCCTTAAAAGAAAGGAAGTGTCGGAATCGGTTTGAAAGATTTCGTTCTGATGATTTTTCACTGAAAATTGCACAACGATCAGGCCGCCCAGTCGAAGTCGATGAAACACATATCAAGGTCATTATCGATTCAGAACGTCACAGCACAACACGAGACATTGCAGAGAAGCTCAATATATCACATACACGCATTGAAAAAAAATTAAAAACCCTTGGTTATATCAAGAAACTTGATTTATGGATTCCTCACCAGCTAAAGGAAATTCATTTGACGCAAAGGATTAGCATATGTTATTCGTTTCTGAAACGCAATGAAAATTATCCATTTCTGAAAAACCTAGTTACTGGCGACGAAAAGTGGATTGTTTATAAAAATGTTATTCGCAAGAGATCGTGGGTGAAGCAAGATGAGCCTGTCCAAACAACATCAAAAGCAGAGACTCACCAAAAAAAGATTATGCTGTCAGTCTGGTAGGATTACAAAGGAATTTTGTATTTTGAACTCATGCCACAGAACCAAATGATCCATTCAAAAGTGTATGTTGAACAACTCGATAAACACAACAATGCAATTGAAGAAAAGCATCCGGTATTGTCAAATTGGAAGGGTGTTGTTTTCCATCATGATAAGGCAAGGCCCCACACATCTTTGGTCACTCGGCAAAAATTATTTGAACTGTATTGGGATGTTTTGTCACACCCAATATATAGCCCTGATCTTGCGCCTTAGGATTACCATTTGTTTCGTTCCAAGCAAAATTCTTTAAATGGTAAAATTTTAAATAACTCGGAGGATGTCAGGTCACACCTAATTCAGTTTTTTTAATAGCAAAGACCTGACATTTTACGAACGAAGAATTTTTGCAATGCCAGAACGATGGAAAAAGATCATCGATAAGAACTGGTAATAACTAATTAAATGAAGTTATTTTTTAACAAAAATTCTGAATTTTCCTTTTTATTTGAAATCGGCAATGACTTAGTTGCCACCCCGATATTTCAAAATATTTTATTATTGCGACAGACAAATAATTTCAAGTTTAGGTACAAAAATAAATAAATTATGTATATAAAAACGTTTCCTTGAAGGTAGTATAAGCAATTACTTTCACATTATAATGTATTCGAATTACCTTTTTCCTTTAAGATTGCTGCATAATTAAAAATTTAATAATATTATGCAAGTAAATATAACTAATTCTCTTTTCGAACTAAAAAGGACAATAGGGTCAAGTTTCATTTTAACGAAATCCTTAAAGGTAAAAATATCGGAACTAAAGTGTTTCTCCCAAGTAATCCAATACCCAAAAATAGAAATATTATCGGTTAAATCAACAAATGTTTTTATTCGCATACTATCAGTAAAAGCTTTTTTTAAAAGCAATAAATGTTCTTTAATGAAAGCTAGTGTAACATAACGCACACATCCACAAATCAATGTATATCCAATAAAAATTTTATTCCTTGTAAATTTGCCTTTCCATAATGCACACAAAAAATGTCTTTCAATTCCTGCACATTTGGAGGGGGGGTCTTTATACAGCACAAAGTAAGGCTTAGTGAACTTTTGGAAGTTATAAAAAGTTTGATTTACAAAAAATAAAAACACTGCATTTCTGAAAAAAAATTGTGATTTATTTATTTGGAAAAATTAGATTGTTGAAAACCTTTCTTAACTATTACCATCGTAAATTGTTATATGCAAGTTTACTAAGTTCCTTAAGGTGCTCATACACTGGGTTGAAGACGGTAGCGTCACATAATGAATGCTCCAAAAGAGCAACAGCGTGATGTGGGCAGGTTTTTGACTGCTGAATGGGTTTCCCATCAAGAAATTAGTCGCTGTATGAGTGCCGTGTACGGTGAACATTGCATCTCATTGGCCACTGTAAAGCGTTGGAGAGTTGCTACACGACAAGACCCATCTCAGCTGATGTGGTTAAGACACAACTGTCAACGTTCCAGTAAGAAACACTGCAACATCATCCATACAGACCAGATTTGTCACCATGCAACTCTCACTGAAAAAACATCTCAACGGTACAAGATTCATATCGGACAGCACCGTGAAGGAGTCAGTTACAGACTATTTAAATCAGAAGCCCAAGGTGTAGAGGGTGTATGAGACGAGAATCACGCGACTCGTTTGCCAATGGGACAAATGACTCAATGTTCATGAATATTTTTATTTTCAAATGAAGCACTTTGTTTGTCCTATATTTGCCTTAGCTCACTTTCATCTGACTCGCCTTTGCATTGTTATTTTATAGATATTTTAATCAATGATTTAATGAATTTAGTGAATTTTAATAAATTAGTTTTTTAGAAATATTTTAAAGGCATGTTAAATTTAATATTCACACTAACAGACTGTATAATTTTATCTTCATTTTTCTGATCAAATAATATTCGATTTCTTATTCAATAGCATTCTATATTCGAACATTAGATCCAAGACAATTTAAAGATATATTCGCATAGGAAATACAAGTTATGGACCGATACCTGTCCTGATACTGCAATCAATTTCTGAATTAGATCCATTACCAATCTAAATAATTACACAAAAGTGACATCTAATTGCTGTATTCTCTTATCTATAATAAATTTTCTGTATATTTGAGAATTAAACTTTTCACCACTCTTCTCGGAAAAGTGATTTAGTTAAATGAATACCACCATTTTCACTTTGTTTAAAAACACTTTACTATTTTGACTTAGAATCTCAGTACTAGGAACCTGCATATAATTTATATACATCCTTGGGATATACCAAAGGATACAAGATTATATAAAAATGTAACTTTCAAAATCTAATTTTCTATTACTTTGTATACTAAGTTATGATCAATGAAAAGTTTACTTAAATGAAATGCTTTCAAGAAAGTAATTGTCTGGAAGAAAGGAAAGTAAAGTCTGGATTAAGTAAGTATAAAATATTTACTCATTCCATTGTAAATATTTTAAAGTTTAAAAATATGCAAAACATCCTCCTCAAAATTCACATTCTTATTAAGTGTTAAAAACAAATCAAAAAGAGAAAATAACAGCTCTTATCGTTACAGCATTTCAGAAATTCACATTACTCTAACTTAATTAGAATAGCTGCATAATTTCAAGCCTTTTTTCAGAGAATGTACGATATAACCATTCATTTCAATTTCAACAACCATTCTGGAAAATGCAATTATTTTCCTTTCAAATACCCTAACTCTAAATCTTTATTAAATCCCCATTACTCAATAGAAAGAAAGGACAATTGGTTTTTTTAAATTAGATTAGATTAATTTTATACAGCGTTTGAAAGATAATCAAACTTCCGCGTTGATTACTCTACATCTCCAAGAACAGTTTTATAAAAGAAATTCAACAAATTGGACCATTTGTGTAAATGCACACAATGTATTACAATTCGATGATAAGTATAATAAATTAATCTCTAAATGTCAACGATAAATTGCCGGAATCGTCTTTAGCCCACGCGAAATCACCTTTATTACACTATGCAGCAACTAATATTCTTGTTATCATGTGAGAACATGATGTTGTTTTGGTTTGAAGTTTTTGAAGCCTTAAATTGCATGGGCAACAGATTGGCGATTTTTCTTCTTTGAGGCATCATTTATTCGCTTTTAGGGTAATTAGAAAACAATGCAGAAATTTATCACATTTGGCAATTTATTGGCAAAAAATCATATAAAAGTAGAAAATTAATTTGTAATTTAAAAGTTTAAGTCAATGGCAATGTTGCTACATTTTTTAGATTAGAGAAAAGGGTAACGCTATTATAATATTCTATAAAATAAAATAAAAGATAACGAATGAGGGTTTGGGGGGGGGATTTCTTTTAATAAACAACGTTTTCGACTATACGTTATACAAGGAATGAAGCAAAAATGGGGCGTCCTAGCCTTTCTCCAGATTAAACCTTGCAAAGAAAAAAAGAAAGAACAAACCAAAGCCGGAAGCTAAGGAAAAAATTCGATTAGAACAACAAAAACACAGAGCTTTGAAACGGAAAAATGTTTATTCAACAAAAATGAATTATGAAACTTTAAATTAAATGCACATCTAGTTAAACCTGAACGTAAAATAGCTTTACAATGGGAACGAAGAAATCGTAAAGGTATGCAGTGATTTGCAGATTCTCAATCGCTTCACTCAACTTCAAGCACAGAGCGTGTGTCCATTTGGATTCCAAATCACAACTGTCAACTGTCAAAGCAAAATTCTCCGTTTTGATTTTGAATTTCAAATACCACTATATTGCTCTTAGCAATTCATCTAAAATTTCCATCCTTCTACAGAGAGCTTATGGAACAAAACTCAATCAACCTTTCATCGGAATACTTCAGATGGTCAGAGTCATCGATGCATCTGCAGTGATCGGTTATGGTTTATGCGTTTGTATGTAACCAAAGCATTTGTTAAGCGATGCATCTGTTGACGATGATGTCGTGTCCGCTTTTTACCACTGAAAGATGGGTGCAATGGCTTCTGAGGGTATAGACCCCTGAGACCCCGAGGGCAGAAGTCTGACTTCTAGCTCATATGAGGATGAAACACCCCCCACACGCTTGCACAGCCCCTTTTTACAGGGGGGCACATTCACACATCTCACAGATAGAGCAACAATGCCTGAATCGGAACTAGAACCCGGGACTCCCAGAAAACGAGAAAAATGCGTTACCTCTGCGCCAGAAAGCCGGCGATGCATCTGTTTTGACTGATGTTGAATTTGAGTTATCTCACGATAACTTGAAGTTTGCCACAGCAGATTTCATTTTTTCTTATAGATTTAACTTCGGCAGCATTTCTTTTTTTTTCAATTTTATTGTACTAATATTCTTGTTGTTATCAAGAATAATAAAGCATGTACCTTATCGGATAAATAATTCATCCAATAAAACATACATTTCCTTTAATTTAAATGTGATATTTATTGTGATAGCCGGTTTTCCGGCACCGAGGTAGCGCGTTTTCCACGTTTTCTATGAGTCCTGGGTTTGAGTTTCGGTTCGGGCATGGTTGTTCTTGTGTGTTCTGGGAGATGTGTGAATGTGTCCCCTGTAAAAAGGGGCTGTGCAAGCGTGTGGGTGTGTGTTTCATCCTCATATGAGCTAGAAGTCAGACTTCTGCCCTCGGGTGCTCAGGGGTCCATACCCTGAAAAGCTACTGCACCCCTCTGTCAGTGGTAAAAAAGCGGACATGACATCATCATCATCATTGTTTGTGATACAATTAAATAATGATTATGAACTAATTTATAAAGCGCATTGTTATTTTCGCATTATTTAATTCCATCAACACTAAAGATTTTACAAAAACTTTCAGTACGAATATAGCATAACTTCGTAACTAATAGATTTACAGTAAAAATCTATGCAATGATAATCTAAACAAAATATTGTTTTAGAAAAGAAAAATCTTATTTGCTCATACCCTTCTTTTAACACCCCATTTGTTTTCTAACAACTTTTACATTTGACATATCTATTATCCATCAATAACCACTTCCAGCTGCTTAATGAAATATCATTTGATAATCGAAACAAATGCCACTGCATCTAACCTCCCGAGACTTATTGTCATTGTCACAGTCTCAAGTAGTTTCGATCGGCAAGTGTGTATTTATTGCCTTATTAATCACGTCTGCTACTCATATACATACATACAGGAAATCAATATTGATTCATCTCATCTTTTTTGCATATTATATGTCATAATATTACTCAATTCACCAACAAGAATTCGTAATTAAGATTTAAATGATCTGTTATGTGAATTAGCTGTTATTTGAATCATTTTTGGACTCAAAAAGAACCTTTTGGGGATCTGTATACCGAAAAGCATTTGTTGCCACTCATTTATACTTTTGAAGAAAAAATTTTCTTCAAAAAAAAGAAACCTCTTATACAATACTCTATTAGATAATATGAGCAACTACTATTGGTAAATTTTTCAGAAACTCAATTGCTACATTATAAGAAGTTTATTGTGCATCCGAATATAGTTTTGATTTTGAAATGGCAAATTGTTTGCATTTAAATAAATCAATGATTTAAATAGTTACAGTTACAGTTAGTTGACAAGGAATCTGATGTCAATAAAATGAAAGTTGATCCCAAAATTCATCGTTAAATTTGTATAAAATAGAATATCTTTTATAGGAATTATGAAGTTCATATATTAATATTTCGAATTTTCTAAAACTGATATTGAGTTCGAACCCATATACACCATGTTGTTGTTATTAGTGGCACTTGCCATGCACAAGCTTCGCCGAATAATCAGTTAATTTTAAGCCGAAAGGAGCGTCTCTTGTTTTGAAGTAGCGTCAACTAGGACCAAGAGTACGACGTAGTTACACACTCATCACAGTCACTTGCGCAGCCCTCTTTTTACAAGGGGAGAGGCACATTCATTCACCTTACAGACAGAACACAGAAGAAAAAAAGAACCCGGAACGCTCAGCTCCAGTGAAGACAAACTCCCGCTATGTCAAGACTCGAATGCATATACCATAAATTTGGATATTAAAAACTTGAAACTAACCTAAGTAAAATAGAGTTAATATTAATATAAAATATTATGTCTTTAGAAATTATTACCTTTCTTTCATTATCACATACACATAATGCAGTTTTATATTCGGAGTTAATGACTTCAACTAAACTGTATTGGTAAAAAAGAAAGTGTTGTAACTTCTTCGAATATGTTTAATAAGGACTTATTCAGTTATTTTTAAAAATATTTATAAGACTTCAATTTGAAATCTAATAAAAATAGGCTAGTAAAAACAATCACCTTGAATGCTGTTAGATTTGGGAAATCTCCCTCAACTGGATGTGCTTAGATATACCTTTTAGTAAGTGAAGCAAAATTTTGGATAATAACTTTGTGTCATATTCTGATTAAGGGATAATAATCTACAAAAATATATTCGTAAATATATTTCTAGTTTACGATCAACGATTTCTTTTTCTGAGGTGCATTTTAAAGTTTTTAGTATAAATTGTACAATATAAGAATCAATTTCATTTCCATGAGATTCACTTTTTGGTGTGATACGTCAATTTCTCAAAACCAGTTTCCTCATCTTTTTTAATCTTCGAACTGTATAAAATCCATCATTGATTCATTTTATGAAAATCTTGATGAAGATAATCACAAAGCAAAAATCCAAGTTGAGTGATCTTTTAAATATCTCTTTCAAATCCATCTGAATGGAGAAAAAAAGAAAATAACTTATCCTTAGGTCGAAATATCTTTCCGGAATATTTAACATTTATATTCTAACCAATCAAATATATATATGATTTGCAAATTTAATTACCATTTTACATCATAATAAAATATTTGCATACCCCTTATTTCAAACTTTATAGAAACAATATAAATGTATCAAACAAATACTACTAGAAAAGCTGGAAGAAATTTAAAAATACAAAATGTGGAAAGAGTTAAAATTACTTTTATTTTCCTATTCCTTATTTTTCTTTCTCATAGTATCATTATATTTTTCAGATGTCTATTTTATGTGGTAAATTTTGAAGCCAACAAGGATTATTGCAGAAGTTTCTTTCCATATCAAAATTCGTGAACACGAATTGTCGAATCGTTCAAAATTGATGCCGGAAAGTTCAAAGATATACGTTAAAGGTTTTAACAAATTACCACACTTAGCGCTATCTTCACGCCATGTCGGAGGAAGATCCTTTAATGGCCGTCAGCCATTAATCATATTTCGTAAAATAATATTGCAAAATGAACTACTAGCAGTTAATAATTTTTATATTTTTATTCAGTTAGCATGATCATTCAATTCAAATGGTACCGTGCAAAGAAATAACATAATTTATGAAAGTTAATATTATTGTAAAAATATTTATAACTTTTTGATACCAAAATTCCTCATGTATGTGAAGAATATAATGTAAAATTAAAGGACATAATTTAGAATGTTCACCATTACAGGTCAAATCGCGGCAAACAGTAATATGCTTGATAATTATTAAATAATGACTTCATATTTTATTATTCATTGTTCTTAAAAAAATATTGAACAATCGTTAACAAAAAATGGAACTCCTCTGTAACAATTTTATTTGCTATCGTTTCTTCAAAAATTGGTGTCGTTGGAAATTGATTAAAGGGTCAGGTTTGCTGAAATAGGAAAACTGGTTGACCTAATTAATTAACAAATTAATTTCTCATTGCGGAAATAGAAAATACTTAATAATTCTATTTAACTGGTCTTTTTTACGAATTAGTATCAAATTCTGCTCTGAAATTCGTAGTAGTATACTTGTATGTTAAAAACTCAGCTCAAAATGATGACTCAATTTTCAAAGTAACTTAATTCTTCAATATTTAAATAAAAAAAGAAATGGTATTTATATTTCGGAAAACGGCAACCACAACAACTTGCTCATTTTAAGGAAAAATCTGAACCATGTGAATTGATTCTTCGAAATTTCGAGGATAAAAATGTGGAAAATATCTTATTTTTCTATTAACAAGATTAAATCATATATTATGGAATCTTATATTAAAGTTAATTTAATCTTGTTAATAGAAAAATAAGATATTTTTCACATTTTTATCCTCGAAATTCCGGGGAAGCAATTAACATGACTCAGACTTTTCCTTAAAATGAGCAAGTTGTTGTTGTTGCTGTTCCCCGAAATATAGATACCATTTTTTTAATTTAAATACTGAAGAATTAAGTTACTTTTAAAATTGAGTCATCATTTAATAGTTTTTAGTTTCTCTCGTCATGATAAATTAACATACTTTTTAATTGTTATTATGAAAGAGCTGAATTTAATTTATTATGCTGGAAATTTTAATTTTTCTTTCTTAAACAGAGTAAAAAAAAGATTTGGAAAAAGTTTTTATTTATTTTAAATTATATATAATTTATATTTCAAATGTTTACAAACTATCAAATATTTCATTCGTTAATATTAAAAATGGGTGTTTACTCACCAAAATTCAAATAAAAAAACACTCCACTTTTTTTCATTTAATTAATAAAGTTAAAAATAATACATGAATTTAAGAATTACTTCATAAAATATTTATTTATATCTGTCATTGAATTAAGTATTTTCCCTTTTAATTATTAATAAATTTATATATTAATTCGTTAGGAATTCTTAAAAAAATTGAAATAGTAACCTAAATCTTGTTAGCAATCTATAAAACATTTTTCATCGAAAATACACTACACAATACAAAAGTGGATAGTGGATAGCTTTGAAGATTCTTTGTTTTATAAAAACGGATGTTATCAATTTTTTAATATGCCAGTAGCTTAAATAAAACAATAATTTAAAAAATGCATATGTTTTGAAAAAAGTTTTTACTTCATGAAAACATTTTTAATAAATTTTTAAGTATTTTGAAAATATTATTCGTTTGATTGGATTTATTTAAAGGTCAAAAGTTTGTCAGAATGAGATTCTGTATTGTGTTATGATTAGATTTTAAAATTAAATATATGAATATTTGATCTATACTCTATAACAATGCTTCATGTTAAAAGGGAAAATGTTATGCTGAAAAGAGCCAATTTGAGATTCTATTAAAAATATTCACAGACAAAATATTCAGATTCTATTAAAAATATTCAAAAAGTCAAAATCTTTACCACTAAAAGTCTTTTTTTTAACTATCAAACAATGAAATGCTCTTAAACTCCTATTAAATTTTGCATCAGATTTCTTTAACATACTTTAGCAAAAATATCTAGAATTCATTTATAATAGAGAAGAAATTCATTTTTAATTTATGGTTCTAACTTAATTAATTTATAAGAAACCTTTCAAACTTTTAAAATTATACTTATTTTATTTATTGAATGCTTATTGTTTATTTTATTGAATGTTTCTTGTTCGCTATTATCAATTTGGCCAATTTAATAAAATATAAGAAACAAGGAATAATTTAAAAGATAGAAATATTGTATCAGAAATAAATAAAAGAATGTATATAATTTTATGTGGAATATTTTAAGAAGTGAAGCATCTTTAATCCGCAAATTTATTCGTGATTAATCGAAGTCAATAAGAATTCCCTGCATAAAATCTTATCTTCAAATGGATATTTTCTTACCATTCCTATTTAAACAATATTTATCGTTTCAAAATAAAAGGGAAAAAAAGTAAAAAAAATTCCTTTTCACCTTTAGATGAGGTTTATAAGTCGTTATCAGAGAGATTTGGAAATCCAACTAAAATTCGAAAAAAGAAATTTTGTAATACGATTTGCATAACGGATATATTTCAAAGATAAATTCAAATTCATTTCCTTTACATCATTGAGAGTTCAGAAAAAAAGTCGTTTGGAATTTAAATGTAGCATTTTTTTACTTTCACATTTTTTATACTTAAAAAGAAATTGAATAGTTATTATTTGAAAAGAATATCATAAAACATTTTAATCACACAAAATTAATCGAAATAGTAACATTATTTTTATTCCAACTTTTTCATTTTTTTTATCTTGTATCGATTTTTTTCATCGGTATCTCAATAATTTCCAACTATGGCTATAATTAATTATTCAGCCTAATTTTAAAGAACAATAATTCTTATCCATATATTTGGGACAAAATTGAATCCTTCTTCTATAAATAATATTAATTCAAATAATCTAAAGTTTTTTTGTTCTTATTACTAAAGTCAATGCGCAAAATTAAATCTTATCTAATGTTCATTATTCAATTAATCTTTTTTATAGTTACAGGAGTAATTTTTCAAAATAAATCTCCTTCAATGAATAATAAATAAGAGTTTATCTAATATTTCTTTTGAATCGAAATTTCATGAGTTTCTTAACTAATATTGACGGTATTATTTATAGGTATATGTGAACAAAACATTATTTGTAAATATTTTTCTTTCTTTTAAATTTAACTTCTTTTCTTGAAGCAGTTTAAATCTCTCGTACAGATTGAATTTGGAAATTTTGAAAAGTTAATGCTTTCCTTCATAGCACACTTTTTAATCATTGAACATTATATTTTTATATTAAAATTATTCAATTTGAGTGGCATTATTTGATAATGAATTTGAAAAAACAAAACACAAGATTTTTAATATTTATTATAATAAATGATAAATTAAATTTTTTTAAAAAAAACGGAGGAAATATCGATTTTTTTACGTAAAATAAAAATTAGAAAAATTCAGTTTCGATTTTAAGAAAATTATATCTTTTACTATACTAATAAAAGCCTATTTTAGAGACAGTTTCTTCGTTTTATTTAACACATGTGGAAATATGAGTATTACGTCACGATCAGACTCCGTGAGAGGTAAGTTTCTTTTTTCGGAAGTGGCAACAAGAAGTGAAAAAGATTCTGTAAATATGGCTTCGGAGAATTTTGAGATGTGCGGTGTTAGAGCATCGCATTTGTTTAACTAGAAATCCTGTATATAATTCTGTAAATAATTTCTCCTAATTAAACGTTCTAGTATTTTTCATATTGACTCTCTTCAGTTTAATTTTATAAAACTTGCATTTATATCAATTCATACATTCGATGTGACTTCATTTCAGCTCGAAAAAGCTATCGCAGTCTAGGTGAGTAATGCATATTTATTTTCATTGCTCATAAGTTTTCCGATTGCCACGTCAATGAGATTAAATTAAGATATGAAATTGGCTTGATTGAAAAATGTTGAAAAATATTTGTCAATAATAAATTTTATGAAAAGAATAAAATTCAGAAAATACAGAGTTTCACAGAAATGGTGATCAGAAAAAGTTCATTCGAATTTTCTGTTCATAGAAGGAAAGAAAGATAAGAAAAAAATGTTAGAATTTCTAGATAGAATTCACTTAACTCCTAGATAACTAGATTGCAGTTTATCCCTTAAGTAGCTCAGAAACATCATATTGTGGCAAGATTAGTTGATATTTTTTTCCTACTGTTTATTGAAACTAAAAATGGCAGTTAATATATTTTTTAAAAAAAATGTCTATTTTTGACTTAATATATTTCCTGGTAACTTTTAAGTTATTGACTTTGGATTTCCATTAATTGTAAGGAATTATTTAAATTCCCTCGATGGTTATAAAGACTTTTTGACTCAAGAGCTAAAATTAATTCGAAAGATGAGTTTTAAGTAGAAATATGAGCTGTAATATCTTCATTGAAATATTCAGTTATTCCAGAAAAGTAATTCAAATTCAAAGGAAACCATTACTCAAAATAAGGTATTAGAAACAACTGTATGTTACATATCCCTTCAAAATATTGAAAAATCACTCAAAACAACATTTTATTTCAGTAATTTCGAATTCAAGAAGAAAAATACTAGAAAAAATACAGGGGAGGGCAAATCCTTAAAGTATCCGTGAACGTCTAAAAGGCCACTTTTGGTCAAAATTAACAAAGTTTTTTAAATTTAAAGTACATTTTTTTAGCTTCCTAAATCTATTATTATTTTTCTTCTACCATTATTAGAAATGGAGATATGAAGATTTGAGTGATTCAAAGTAGCCAAAAACGAAACCAGAAGTTGATATTTTTCGTCTTTTTATCAAATATTGCTCCTTAAATTATAATTAATTCGTTTTTAATCATGTTATTATTCGTTTTTTAATTCGTTAAGCTAAATTCCCCCATTTGACTAAGCTGCAAATCAAATAAAACTTTTTAATGGTATTAATCATTGTTTTGAATTGCAATGACCTAGAAAACAAAGTAAACTTTATAATTAAAGAGTTTTTTCAAAAAAAATTTCTCCGCACGTAGACAGATACCTTAATGGAAAAAATATTTAATTTTATAGAAATGACAAATAGTGTTTTTATTTTTAGGAATAATATCGGCAAATAATAATATCCTTAAATTCTGTATTATAATGATTATCGTTTTCCTTAAAGGATATATCAAACATTTTTCAGCTATAAAACAAAGAAAAAAATCATTTTTCAGCTGTATTACTAAGAAAAAAATCTAACTGTTAAATTATTAAAGAATTATTAGTTTAGAGAAAATGAAACTATTAAAATTTCATTATAATAAACTGTTTTAGGTGTAAAATTTAGAAAATATCGAGTTATTAAGTTAGAAAGGTATAGAATAATTAACTGGAGGAAATTAAACAGTTAAAATAATTTTAAAATCCGTTATTTAAATTGACTTTATATTAATACTACATTATAAAAAGAATAATCTCTTACTTAATAGTATTTCGTTTCCCTCTTAAATTCGTAATTTATTACCGTAATACAATATAAAAATTAAGGTAAAATAAAGAAAATCTTATACAGGAATTTTCGGCATTAAAAAGCAAAAAATAAACTATTATTTATTGAAACTTATAAATGTAAGACGAATTTATTCTCATTAAAATTCTATTCCATTAATTAAAATTCCAATATTTAAAAAATTATTACTTCATTTTCTTAAACAATACTAATTTAATATTATAGCATTAGTTAAACCATTTGCGCCTGATTAGTTGTTTATGAATTCTCGATTAAATTCAGAAGTTACTCTAATGATAGGAAATTATTTAATACAAGGATTGATAAAAGAGAATTTTATTTCTTTTTGTATGGTTTTTGGAATTCAAGAATCGAAAATAACCATCTATTCGATAAAATATATCAAATTTTGAGGAAATTAAATTATTAAGATTTCTTTTGGCATAAGAATTCCGTTATATCAAACAAAATCGACCATAAAAAATTATTTTATTAAATAATTAACTATATATCTAGATGTTCTTGAAGGAAAAATCTGTTAAACTTTTTTCTTCGATATTGATTGATTAGTCGATAGACCTCTTATTTTTTTACTCTTACATGCCCACTGTCTAAGATGATGATATCTAAAAGCCATATTATTTGGGTCTCGTATGTACCTGTCTTCTAAGGAGAACAACATTTAAAAAGCGTGCTTTTGATATCATACAATTGTCGCTTAAAAAATGATGGCATTCAATGTGTACATTTTGAGAATCTTATATTATTTCCTTTAAAGACGATGACATTTTATTCCTTATATTCGAATCTTTTAATTGTCATTTAAAAATATCGATGTTTAAAAGACATACTTTTGAATCTTCATATATTCCTTGTCTAAAATACCCTACCTTTAAAAGGCAAATTTTTGATCTTCATGTATTTTTTAAAAAATATATCTACATTTCAAATGCAAACTTTTGAAACTTCATATATTTCTTTTCTATGAAACTTTGGCATTCAAAAGTAACATGTAGTATCATATAATCTAGTTATTGAAATAACGGAATTTGAAGGCCTTACATAAATAAAATTATAAGGAGTCGATTCGATTTTATATATATATATATATATATATATATATATATATATATATATATATATATACGAAATTGATGCATATTAGTAAAATAAAATTCTATACAGTATTTATCAATAAGATTAATGAGTCACAAACCGATTCCTGAAAACCTCGGAAAAAATCAATTTATCAAAATTTCAAATTTTGTGAAAAATATTAGGAAAGAAGTAGAAATAAATTAATTAATAGGAACATTTTATTTTAAAATTATAAAGGGAGAAATGTTTAAAATGAAAGGGAATCTGCAACTAATCGAATAGTTAAAGAATAAGATTTTGATAAAATGTTTTGGAAGATTTAAAATATTTCTTTTACATATTAGTGCATTTTATTTTCAGAAATAAAATTCCCTGAATAACTAAAATTCACCAGTCTTTCCCAGATAAATGTGAAGATTCTACATAATAAGAAGTTATAAAAGTATTAATGCAAGTTTTAAAAAAAATTATTGACTTTTGTGCATTTAAAAAAAATAAAAATAAAAACAGTCATTTATGAAACACGTAAATACAATAGCATGTTCAGTTATAAACTACGTCTTAAAAATTTCCATTTCTGAATTTACATTTATCAGAAAAGCATCAAAAAGAGATTTTTCCTCCTTAAAAAAGAAAAGCAAATGTTAATTTTATTTGTATAATTTTTTTCTGAAGGTAGTTAGCATAATTACATTTTGAACTTCTTCAATTGTGAAAAAGAAAGTTTTTCCTCACAAAAGGAAATTATTTCCTTCCATAATGAATTTCCCACTAACTGAATTAAATAAACTCTAAGAGAAATGAAAGGCTAAACAAATAATGCGTGTTTATCTTATAAATTCATTGTCACGAAAAAAACTTTTTTAATGATAGAAATTCTAAAGATATTTTATTTTTAAGAATGTGAATGAATTTAATTTTTAGACTCCTCTGTTCATTATCTTCTAATATTTGTTAATACATTTTTTAAAAAAACAGTGTTGCTTTCGGAATTATCACAGATCTTCGAGTTAACTTTATAAGAATAAAAAGGATTTTTTATTATTAAAGAACTTTGAGATTATTTAAAAATACTCCAGTTATTTAAACACCAAAATCAAAAATTAATTTTACTTTTATTCCTATGACAATTATAAAAGGTGGTAAGTAAAGGTTTTAAATAAAAATTCCTTTTTGGTTTAAAGAAATACCATATATGAAAATGTGTACCAATTATTTATTTTTAATTTTCCCTCAATCATGTTTATCCAGTGATGTAAAACTGACATTAATATATACAAATCCCCCCAATAACGAGTTGAAATTGTGTGTGTGTGTGTGTGTGTGTGTGTGTGTGTGTGTGTGTGTGT
>JAOUZG010020323.1:258163-269425 GCA_026289955.1 Argiope argentata
ATTATACTTGTAATTCCTAATTAGTAACGCATTTACCTTCTCACTAAGCTAATTCTTATATTTATAAAAAGACAATATATAAAGCTTGATTAACATAATCCAAAATAGTTTTTCTTGTATTCGCAGACGCATTTAAGAGTGAAACAGACAAAAGAAACGTTTAAACAAGAAATGTTAGTCTGAAAGGATAATACAGTTATTCCTAAAGATCTTAAGATGCATTAATTGCAGTAAGACTCTAATTTAATTAATCTTAGTAATTTAATTATGACTAGTCTAAAGATAAAAGGCTTAATGTTCAGCAGAACAGACAAGATTAGTCTGGAAATACAAGAATGTCTACAAGTCCATTAAATTTAGCTACATTTAATGTTTCACATTACACAACTGAACTAAGATATATTTCACATATCACAGATATTCTTCCCCGTATAGATATTTTTCTTAAATTATACAATATTTTTAAGACTATTCTTTACTTCAATTTATTTGAGGGAGAGAGATATAAGAATTGTTTGGGTATCATCTTCTGTATTTGGTAAATTCTCGAATTGAAATTTGATTTAACATAACTCATCCGAAAAGCATGATTCTGATTAAATTTTGCAGATTTAAAGAAATAAGTTTTACTTTCCTTCCTTTTTTCTATTAATACATCATTTATTAAGCAATACTGGATTCTAGCAAAAAATATGTATTTTTTATCGGAAAAATTACAACCTACTTTGAAACTTTAAATAAAGTTAAAAAATGAAAACTTTAAGGATTTCATCAAATCAAGAATTTTTTAAAATTTGATTTCTAAATATTGAATAATTAAAATTAAAATTCATAGATAAAAAGGTGGCTAAACAATGAATTTTATTATCGAGTAAGACTGCAATTAAAAATCGATTTGATAGAAGATATCTCATAAGTTTAGCTTAATACTTTACATAATCATTTTTTTATTTCTGATTTCAATATCATTCTATAATCGAATGATCAGCGATTTTTGACAGCGTAATATGTGCTTATTAAATGACATAATTATCCTCCTTTTTCATTATTAATTATTTTTCTATTCGTGCTACAATAACGCCTTTTCCAGATTACTGTTCTTACTGAACTTTACCAATTTTAGATTATTCGGCATTAAAAAAAATTAAGCATTTCAAATGATTATTTTCTATAAAATCTTTTACGCTAAAGGAAAGAATCTTCTTCTAATGTTTTTTTTGGTGAAAATAACAAATCCAATATATGGTAATGGAAAATAATTCCTACCGCTTTATCGGGGAACGCATCATATTTCCAATAAAAAAAATTGAGTATTCAGATATTTTTTAATGTGTTTGAATGCACTGAACCATTAGAAAGAATTTGAAACTGCAAAAGTGCTTTATGAATTTAATTATAACGATTTGTTTTTACGTTTTTATCAAATTCAATTATTTTCTTGGAAAATCAGTTCAGAAAAATAAGTTTTGCATGGCAATTTCTTTCCCGGATTAATTATTTTTTGGTAATATTAAATGAGTCAAAATTTGATTAGAAAAAGAAAAATAACGCATTAAAAATGCTTAAGAATGTAATTATTAATTCAGTGCTTTAAAACGATGACGTAAAACTCTATGCAATTTTAAATTTAATAACGGAAATTGTTATTGGGAAATTTCTGTTTCATATTTATTTTATTTACATTAACATTCGTTTTAAGTTAAGCTTTTGCTATTTTGGATCAAATCTTGTAATTTTGAAATGTGGCCAGACGACGAGGACATCACCTGAGCTGGCATACCCCTTTACCGCTAGAAGACGTTTGATCTGAATGGATTTAACATTTACAAGGCCCGCTTACATGACAGGTCTTTGTTTAAAGCTGGCACATGCATGAAACCCTCCGGTTTGGATATATAAGATAGGTAGAATCATTAAAGTTTACGTATAAATATTTATTTTCTGCTTGGAAAGCTCTTTTAAAAAAAATAATCAGACATTTGTCTTTTTATCTTTTCTTACCTTTGTCACGTAGCATTTAATTCTTTTAAGATAAATATATAAAAATTAAACGAGAAAAATTTCGGAGAGGTGAGAGTTTACTTCCTCGTGAATACACAAAAAAATTATGTTAAATAAAATATGGGAATAGTATCTATTAAACAAGAATATTAATAACAATTCCATGCATGTTTACTTAGACATTTTCAAGCAATTTCACTATTGTAACATTAATGATAATTTCTTTACTTATCATAAATTAAATAATGTTTCATTGTCACATTTTTCAAAATTATTCGCTTAAATTTTATTTTTAAAACAGTTTAATATCATTTATTGGCTTCACTTGCTTTTAACTGGAAATGTCACTGTTTATATATTTCTTATATATTAGATATTTCTTTATTCTTTATATGTTTCTGCAGAAATAATTGAATTAATAATTCAGAGAAGAGTCCAAATCTAGTCTTAAAGCAAACAACAAATTTTAAATGTTTCTTTACAGAGGTGTTTTACTTAATCATTATCCGTTATTTCTTTGCATATGAAATAGCATTTTACGGCAAAACAAGGTGTTCCACTTGTTGTCTTTTTCAAACTGCTTATTTTCCCAACAGAAATTTCAATATTATAGATAAGACGTTTTCAAAGCTGACATATTTTTTCGCGTATATTTTAGAACTTTATCTTGAAATCTAAAATACACTTGGTAACACGTGCCGAAACAGTTAAAAAATGATTACAAAAAATGAAATAAAATCTAAAAGCAGTAGATCAAATGTGAAAATATTGAATAAATCATTCCTAAAATATTTAAAAATAGCATCCTAAAATGTTTTCTGACATCAAAATATTCCTATTTAATAATAATAAAAAACATTTAGATAGTAAATATGTAAGACTGCGCTGTATTTGTCACACCTACAGATATACATGGGATCACTAATGGATGCATGTTTTCACAACAACAAAAAATCTGGATTTGGGAAAGTGAGGAAAAAGCAAAAATGGACTCTATATCTGATCCATACTACTCAAGGTAAAATGTATAGATTTTGTAGTGTGAATAGATCAAATTGAAAACTGAGTATTGGAACGCAAAACACTTCAACACCTATGAAGGATTTATAAAGAATTAAGTATACATTTTTCTGAAGGTTTAGAAGAATTAAGGATTGCATTCGATTTCTACATTCTATAGAATAAAATTCGTCTATAATTCTTAGAAATTAATTTCAACTTTTACAAGGAATAAAATTGTATGCTATTTTTAGAAACCACTTAAACTTGGAACAAAACATTCAATGTTTACAATCTTATTTTCAATTCGATAAACATTTTACCATTTCTTTTTATGCAACATCTCCACAGAGAATGGTTGAGACAAACACCTCTAAAGGGGCATTTAGGAAGAAATTTTTGCTTTACTTGGACTTAAATCAGACCTGTATAGACGTTTTACATGCATGTTGATAGAATATGCAGGTGGAATTATTAGTATATATTCAATTTTTTATTCAAATATTTTACACAACACTTTTGTAAAAAGACTTTGTACCAAATCCAAACTCTTCATGTTTTATATTATATGAGAAGGCACTTACATTTGCTACGTAAACAGGTGCTTTTATTGTATAAATAAATTTCAAATTTTTGAAGTAAACTCTGTTGTTGTTGTTTCTTACGGCACTTCCCATGGACAAATTCGTTGAGGTAGACAGCGATTTAAGCTTAATCAGCGTCTCTTGTTTAACTAGTTCCAAGACTACGACTTTTGCTACTCACTCATCACATTGGCTTGCACAGCCCCTGCTTAGAGCGCGCACATTCACACACCTTACAGATAGAACGCAGAAGAACAATCATGCCCTAACCCCGAATAGAACCCGGGGCAGAGAAGAAGATGCGCTACCCTTATGCTAGACACCGGTCAAGCAAACTCATGTTCTGTTTTCCAAAATTACATTAACCACTTGACATACGAATTTATATAATTTTCTAATTAGATAACTCATCCTATTTTTGGTAATGTATTGTTAATTTGATTTTTTTAATAATATATGCAGCATTTGGGATACCAAATCGTTTCATATGGATTTTTTCGTATTTAAATACTAAATTCTGTGGCTTAATCGCAGACTTGAAAATCAGTAATTCGATGCTCGTGTCAGATACGCCATTGTATGCGAAGTGGTTAATAGATTTGAGATATACGTCATATTTCCATAAAATCGTTGTATAATCAATTTATCATAAAAGAATTTTGATTGCGTTGAATTAAATCATTAACATAATAAAGCATTTAAGCCAATATGTACAATGAAGATATAATGCATAATTTTAGAAATTATTTATTAATGTTTTATCAATACAACATAAATAAAATAAATATATTTTCAACTATTTCAACTTAAATACATATGCACTCCTACTTGGACCGGAAAAAATATTTAATACATTTAATTTCCTAGAATAATTAGATTTTGAAAAATATTCTAAATTTGGAAATGAGAAAAAAAATTATCAATATCACGATAACGCTATGTAAAGGAAATTTTCAGTTGTTTTGCGAAATTATTTTATTAATCAAGACCAATTTTATATAATACCTAAATGTATATATTCTTGAATTTGCTTTGTAAGCATTTTTATTTATCAGCATAAGAGAAACTGACTCAGATAATATTCTCAGCTTCCTTTCTACAAATCCCATTTATGATGATGAAAAGGATACGCACATAATACACTAAACAAATTTAACACATGCCTGGTTTGAAGATTGAGAATGTGCACCAAGGAAGTATATTAGTGAAATATTAGTTAATTAAAAATAAACTATTGCTTTCTGAAAATATCATTAAAAATTAAATTATCATTATTATTAAAAATGTACTTTTTATTGCTAATTAATAGCCATATGCTTTTTTTACTGATTTTTTTTAATTTTTACATAGATTTTTTTAAATATTTTCCTTTAACTATTTCCTATAATTAACTATTTTCCACTAATAATTGTTTCCCTTGATTTTGATTTCTTTTCGCCGTTTTATCTAATATTTATTAGCGGGATTTTCTTCCCTTTTTGAAAGCAAGAGAAAAAGGATTCTTTTTAATATATGTGCAGTATACAATACAAATATAAAGATAAAGTTGTTGTTGCTACTTACGACCCTTGCCATGGACAAAACCCCCACTGATACAGCAGCAGATTTAAGCCGAAAGGAGAGTCACTTGTTTTTTGAAGTAGCGCCAAATAGGGCCAAGAGTACAACTTAGCTACACACTTACCACATTCGCTTGTACAGCCCCTTTTACAGGGGGGGCACAGTCACACATCTCACAGATAGCACACAGAAGAACAACCATACCCGAACCGGGACTCGTACCTGGGACTCCCAGAACACGATGAAGACGAGCTACCTCTGCGCCAGCAAGCTGGCCTAAAGATAGTCATAGTATCATGAAATGCCACGGGAAGGGTCATCAGAAAAAGGAAGGTGAAGCTTCCATAGTGGTTGGGTTTCTGGAGAGTGCACACGTGAATTGGGGTTAGACACTTACTGCTGACGACAGGATCTGTTTTCTTACGGAACGGGTTGTACCATAGCCGGTGTGGTCCTTAGAACTGAACTTTAATTCCCTTCTATGTTGTTAGGACGTCTGATCATTCAGATTTATCTGTTTTTCTAAGAGAGATGGGAGTTGTTGTCTATGTTACAATATCATGAAATTTAGTTGAGCAGGTTAGAAGATAGTTGAGCAGGTTATTTACTTTTATAACAGAACTATGCTGTTATGTGATTGCCAGCAATAGAAAGGTACACTGTGAAAAATATCTGAAACGAGGAGATTCATCTAAACCTGGAGTTCAAATCTTTGATAGTATCTCTACAGGAGAAAGTAAAAGATTCTACTTAATATTTAGTTAATTAATATTTCAAAAAAATTATTCAAAGATATTTATTTCCCTCCTCCTAAGTATATATATGACAAAAGGGATCACAAATATACTTAGCTCTAGAGAAAACCGCCCAACTGGTAAAAAATCTACAGACAATCGCAAAATAATTTTCCAACTCATATACTACTATTTCAATAAAACTATCCAAGCTTTTAAATAACTTTTGAGACCTTATTTTACGAAATAGGATTTAAACGTAATTCATTTCAAAAATTATCGCCAGGGTTTTAATAAGTGATGAATAACTGTGTTTCCCTGAGGTTGTGTTTGTTGATCCATTTTAATAAATTATTCATCCATCAAATTTAGCTAATAAGAAACAAAATAATGAAACAGAAGAACTTTCGTAAAATGCTAATTCTTTCAATATACGAGAGTTTCCTGGATAAATAAGAATTTTCCATCACATTTATTATTTTGTAACGTTTTGTCTTATTTTTTTATTGTTTTCGAAACTAAGTATAATGTTTTCCTAAAATGTTGGATTGCGTTAGGGAGAATAAATTTGTTTTGAGCTTATAAAAAGAATAGCCTTCCTTTTGTATATGTGTTTACATTCCAAATACAAAAACAAAATATGGAACAATATGTCTTACATAGCAATTGCTTATTTCATATAAAATGTATCAATAGCAGCAAATTGAATTCTTCCGAGAAAACAACTTTCTCAACTTTAATTTAATTCTTCTTTTTCCGTATTCTTATTTCGAAGAATTTCATTGCCTTACGTAGTTTTTTTATAATATTTGCAGAAGCTTTCTTATAGTTTAAAAATATCTGGTCCACTTGGAAGCAGAAAAGAATTATGAAAACGTAATGACACTTTATTCTGTTCTTATATGAAAAAAATTAAAATAAAAAACTCCCATTTCATTATTTCTCATTTCATATATTTGCATTAAATAATTCTCTATAACTCTTATAAGTATTAAGGGCATTCAAACTTTACATTACTTAAAATTGGGCCAAGAGTACGACTTAGCTACACACTCACCACGTATTTTTTCACGGCCCCTTTTTACAGGGGGGGAGCACAGTCACACATCTCCCAGATAGCACACAGAAGAACAACCATGGCCGAACCGGGACTTGAACCCAGGACTCCTAGAACACGAGGAAGACGCGCTACCTCTGTGCCAGAAAGCCGTCGTTGTTTATTATCTTTTGTAGACAATAGTATATCTTTTTATAAAAGAATGGTTAATTTAATAATTAAATATATATTTATTTATTGTAATAAACTACTTTTTTAAATATCTTTCAACGGGAAAAATAGAATATTATGGCTCAGAGAGTCATACGTATTCATTTCTTCTCAATAATATCGCCATGAAATAACTGTTTGGATTAGAAGCTTCCAGTATTGTGGTTGTTTGGTTCTCGGTACTCTTGTTAATACCCAAGAAGGTGGTGGATCTGGCTTCTCCCCATTGATGACTTACTTCCTCGGGGAAGAGTTTTACCGTGACCGGTGTTGGCCCTCAGGACCCAACCATAGTTTCCGCTAGTGTTGCTATTAAGGCGGTCCGGTCATTCGAGTATTTCCTTGTGCCTTCCTGAAGACTGAAGTAGCAAATTAAGGGTTAAGATATTATTTATGAAATGAAAAAGAAATACCGTATCTCCACAAAAGAACAAGATAATTCCAACATTGATAAGCATATAATTGCAAAGCTTCAACTACCAAAAGTAATCGAACACAAAAATATTTTTTTCATTTGATTAGGATTTTATTAAATATCATATAAATAAAAATAATGTTGTAATTTCAACTAATTTTAGACCTGGAAGTTTCAATCAATTTTTGTTATTTTATCATTAAATTTTTGAAAATAAAATATGTACTTTCAATTTCAAAAACATGCCCCCATCAATGAGGAAGGAATGGGAAATTCTTTTCTTGAAAATTTTGATTAGATGACACTAAAAGTTTATTTGTTCTAAAATTTTGGATTTTACCATAAAATTTCATATTTTAAGTTTCTATAACGGTTTTATAAAAAAATTGGTAAAAAACTTTTTGTTAAAATCTTCTAGCGAATTTCCTTTGTAAGAATAATTATATTTTACAAATTCTAGAGTAAGAGGTCACTAAATACAACTTTTTTTAAAAAAAATTGTACGGAAAATATCTCCATTTCTACCCTTTACAAGTTCAAAAAATTGTATTAAATGATTCGATTTTTTAAAGCAAATAAAGCAATCAAATGCTCACAAAAATATAAATTTTGAGATGTGTAAAGAAAATGTTTTGACCAGTCACTTTTGCGTAAATATATATTTTTACCAAAGTTAAAAATATTATAACACTTCATGAACAGATGGCTGTTGCATGTTTTTATATAACTGCAATTCAAGAAAATTATTAAAAATATTTGTTGACACTAAAGAGGCTAAAACTAGGCGTCGCTAGCAAAATAATGAAATTCATACAAAAGCGATACGGCTGTGTCCCCGTGGGTAGATGAAGAAAAGCAAAACTGGACCAGACTGAAGCCAAACAAATCGAATATCATTTATATAGATTTCCCAGTTTTGCGACAGACAGGTGAGTAAACAGGAAGTAGAAAACAATTCACAATATTGTTTTGCTCAAAAGTTTCCTTACAGAGCAAAGAAAGCATAAGCTGTTAGATGTACGTATAATAAATGCACTTTTCTACAAATGCCGTTTAAACTAAAATTACAATTATTGAAATGGAAAGTATGATATGTTTATGATATATTATAGTTTAATATTTATTGAAATTATAATATATTTTTGCATTCTGATTGATATGTTTCTGGGTATAATTACTTCCTTCCATACTTCAGATAACATTAAATCATTAAAATGAAGTTATTCCATTATTAAAAACAAATCTTCCGCAAAAAATTAGATAAAACCATCTTTAAAAAAAGCAGCAGTTAATTTCCATTAAAAATAAAACACTCCAAAATTAATGCATAGATTTAAATTATGAATAGATATCAAAAGCAAATTAAAATATTTTAGCAAAGTATCGTCGTGAATTTTAACGTATTATTATTTCAAGAAATTGTTGATTGCGGATTTTAATTATTTTAACAAATATTAACACATATAATCTTTAGTGTGATGCAAAATTTTAATGTAAATATTTCATTAAATACTAAATAAAGTGAAGTGAAAATGAAATAAAGGTTATTCGGCTTTCCTTTTCATGCATATGTTGATTTTGGTGCAAAAACTATGCAGATTTTGATTTTGTTTTGAAAAATGATATAAAAATCATTTGAACACAAAAACCTAAATCTGATGTTTATTATACATGAGGAAAAGCTCACTCAAATCTACATTGAAGAACTAGAAAACTGGTAATTCCTCTACCAAAATCATGTAGAATATGACATCAAAATGGCTCTGGCTCAAATGTCATATACAGGTACACTGGAGGTAATTCACATCATCAGAATATTAATCTATAAGACTGTGATATAAGTGGAGATCTCTTCTAAGCACCATGATTTAGGGCATTACAGATACGTTGAATAATGCTCATATTTGGTCATTCTCTTTACTGTTTAATGTAAGTATACAAAATAAAAAAAGTGTTTCTGGAATCTCTTGAAGTATTTTTTGAAATACAGGTTGTTGCATTGTCCTGAAGAAATTGTCGAAATCAGTTAGAATGCACAATGAACATGAATGATTGCAGATGAATGGGCGGAATGTTTACATAAATATGACTTGCCGGATTCATCTCTTAATATAACAGCAGTTCGAAATCACGCTAACTTTAAAATACAATATTCCCAAAGGTTTTTAAAGATTAAATAGCCCCCTATTGCCTTGTAAAAAATCCATGGCATCATAAAATTGTCTCTATACATGTCCATTCGCCCGGTACAACTGGAAAAGAGATTCATCACGTAAGGCAATGCAAAGTGGTACGAATCATCAACAGCCCATTAATGGTATTGGTGGTCTGAGGCAAGGCTTAAAGCTTGGTACTGTGTCTTCAAAATGGTACACGAATAGTGTTAAATCCAAAGGACGATATGAATGACGGTCCATTGAATTGTTCGAGCTGATACCTATTGATATCCCAAAACTAAATAGACGGCAGTTAGAGAAAGTGTTACAAGTCTATCTAGACTGAAGATTTCTCATCAGTCGTCGAAGGTCTCTTCCTTTGGAGGTGCCTTTACGGTTGTATCAATATCTGAGATTTCTTATTTTACTGATATCCATGGCACATTCTTCAAATTATGATACAGGGATATTCTAATTTCATCTCTAATCTCGAAGACGCATTGTACTATCTCTAGCTTATCGATTTTAACGCTACATTCAGAATTACTTAATATTCTCTGAGCGGGCATTGTAAATGCAAGAATCGAACTAAGAGTTTTTATAAGCATTTGTTTTCTTGCAAGGTGCTTCTACACTTATCACGATACGCTGTTGATTACATAGTTCGTTATTTGCGTATATAGACCAGTATCAATTTTTCTGACTTATCAGTGTTATAATAAATAATAAAAATAATAAAAGTAGTATAAAGATATTTATACTACATCTACTTTAAATAGAATATTTTGCAAATAACGTACTTGGGCTAAATTACAGTTACTTTTAAAAATTTCTCAATAATATAAGGATATTTATAAGGATCCTTTTTCATTATTAAGAATCATATCAAAGATCATAATGCTCTGTATAAATATACAAATGAGAATGAGTTCATTCTGAATTTCACTATCAAAGTAATATAATTTTAAAAAATAGAGAGTCGTTGCTTAAGACTACAATGGTATGCTTATCAAAGGATATCATGTTCGAAATTTGGTTCCCTAAAGATAAATCATATAAATAAATTTGATGATTAATGAATCTGCTTTCAAAAATCAAATATCATACTTTTATTTTGGGATGGAAATCCAAAATTTGAGTAGCTTGATTAATTATTATTTTCATCATCTATCAAGAATAACATATTGAGATCTATACCCATAAATTTACACTGAAATTTGATTTTTAAAAAGTGAAAAAAAAGTTTGCTAAAAGTGAAAGTAAGAATAAAAATAAATAAATAAATTGAAATTCGTAAGAAACAGACTATTTATTGATAATTTCTGAAGTTCATAAGAAGGATTTTTTTAGCAATTCGTACTTATCAAAAATGTATTGTTTAAAAATGCATGTGTGTTAATTCATTGCTAATTGCATAATTTCCATGTTTTTTACCAGATTGCTAACTTATGTTATTTACAAAATGTTATTATGTAAATTACAAAATATTTTATGCTATGCTTTCATTTAAGTTATTTAAATTGCAAAGGTGCATTTATTTCTGATA
>JAOUZG010020323.1:283554-302065 GCA_026289955.1 Argiope argentata
GATTTTCTGTCCCTTAATTAAGATATTGCAAATTAATTAAGATATTAAGGCGATATTAATTAAGATATTGCAGGCGAAATTCTGAATGTTTGAAACATCAATAATTTATGTTGCCAGTTTGAAAAAAATGAAATGAAACTTTCACTTTTCTTTCATTTTTATACTATGAGATTGCTTAAATGCAAATGGGGTAAAGCTTAAACGCTTGAATTAAAGTTATTAAATAAAAAATGGAAATTTTTACTGACAACTTTATGTAAAAACGATTAGATTAAAAATTCCCTGAAGCTGCGTGAAGCAGATAATGTTGTTGGCTGTTACATTTGTTGTGGGTCGAACCGAACGAGGCTCATCATCGATGGTTTCCTTTCCCTCCCAAAAAACGTTTGAACCAGTCGTGAACGCATTTTCTGTTCACAGAGTCTGTTCCGTACTCCTGCACCAACATTGCGTGCGTTTCTGAGACTGTTTGTCCAAGTTTGTAACAGAATTTCCAGTTAATCCGTTGCTTGCTCCATTTGAATTTGAAGTGAGTTTTCGCGCACACACACATCATTCGATTGGCCGTAGCAGACTAATATACATCGCTTTATTTCGCTACTTGCTACGTGGCGTCTTTGCCTGTGCATGCGCTTGGGCGTATTTTTCCCTCACGTTGCTTTTGAGATACCAGTGACATGACTGCATGAACGTGCAACAAATAATAATTTAATTAAAGGATGAATATGATTGAATATTCAAATATTCAATCATAAAATTCAAATATAACTTTCAAACAATTTTAAAGGCCGGTATGGCCTGGTTGATAGATGGCTAGACTCGTATACCTTAGGTTTCGAGTTCGAACCTAGCCAGCCAAAGATTTTCCGAGTGTGTGGTGGCTGGAGCTCGTTAAATCTGACGTTGTCACGAAGTCCTCCATGTCGAGAGATATACCAATGGGGCACTGGGTTACAGGTTATCAATCTCTGTTCCAGATGTAAGTTACAATCTGTGGAAGAATGTATGAAAATGCATGAATGAAGTCCATCTCATAAAAAGGGTTGTAACGTGTGTGTGCAGCTAAATTGTACTGTTGGAGATACTGAAAAAACTAGAGACACTCAATCGGTTTAAATCAGTGGGCTTGAAAAAGTGCCCTAAACAGAAAATTTTATACTATATCATTCACAAAATATTCGAATCTTAAAAAATTCTGCTCAATTACTTTAGAATAAAAAGTATGTTGTCATTGTTCCTTTTGGCACTTGCCAAGCTTGCTGAGGCATTCAGCGATTTCAGCCTAATCGGCATCTCTTGTTTTGTAGTAGCGCCATCTAGGGCCAAAAATACGACTTTTGCTACTCACTCATCCCATTCGCTTGCACAGCCCCTTTTTACAGGGGGAGAGAGAACATTCACAAATCTTACAGATAAAACACAGAAGAGCAACCATGCCCGAATCGGGATGGCCAGATCACGGGGAAGATGCGCTACTCTTATTCCAGGACACCATCTTTGTTATTATTGTAATGATAAATAAAATGTTGTACAATTTGTTTATTTCCCTTGATATCAATTTACAGGTCTTTTCATATGTACTTGACCGGTAAGTTTCAATTTCTTTTTAAATAATCAAATACGTGAGTAAATTTTAAAGCTGCAGTAATCACTTATTAAAAAGATAATTATTTCCTCTGAAATTATTTCCAAACTAGCTTATTTTATATGGAAACATTACCACAGAAAGGCTGTAATTTTGGTCCTTTTGTTCAAATGTCTAACATAGTTAGTAGACTGAATAAAAGTGCCTTAATGGAAGTCTTACCTAAATGGTGGAAATTCCTGGAATTGCGGAATGGGAAGTTGTAGTTGGAGGAACAGCCATTAAGTCTCAGGTGGAGATATGGGAAAACATTTGTAATGGGTAAATAGCTGAACAGCCTCAATAAGAGAACAGCTTACTAGATTCTCGCTTGTATATAAACGGATTTTACAGATGGATTTACTGCTGAATATCGTTTCTTGAGAGAGTAATGATTGTTCTAATCATCCCTCTCCCTTTCGTCTATTTCATACAATAATTTTCCCACAAACAATTTGCGATACAATTTCATATAAATAAATAGAAGGAACGATTTATTTCTTAATTCTTAATGCAAACTATATAAAAATTAAAAATTTGTTAAAAATATGATCTATACTAATAAATGTGAAAGTTTGGATAAATGGATGGAATATGTTAGTCAATCACAGTAGAATAGCAGAACGAAATTGGTTAAAATTTAACACAGAAATAGATTATAGTCTAGAATATGACATAGGCTATTATTTATTCCAGTATATTGAGTAGTTAATTTTTTATTAATTAAAAATTAACTTTTGCCAAAATCTTCATTTCCCCACGACCAAGTGAGTAAGATTTCAATTTGCTTTTTCTCTCGCTAATGAAGTTAGGCTGGACATGTTATCCACCGACTATTTCAAACGATTCTGTTTATTTTCTTAGTGTTTAATACATTTAAAATTAAAAATTGTTTATTAATTGATTTTTCCTATTCATTTTGAAATTCTTTCGAATTGAAATGAAACAGAATAAAGGAAATTAAAAATTTCTAATCTGTATGGCTTTACCCCAACTGGCTTAGAAGATACAAGCACTTGTGTTGCCCCAATTGGCGTTGAAAATTCACGCATTTGCAGTGTGTTGTAATTTTTGAAAACTGTATTTTCATCATCCAAATATCGTAACTGAAACAATACTAAACTGCTCAATAAATTATTTGCAAATAATTTAGAAGTTTCAAGATAATTAATTCCGATAGAGCTGTTAATGAATAATTCTTAAAATACAAATCATGTTTCTAAATGAAATATTAATGGGCTCATTAGAAAATCAAAACTGTTTTAATAATGCTAAAATTCAATTAACAAAAGGAAATCTCTTTCTCCTGTAATAAGAAAAGACATATATTATAAGTATTTAAGTTGTCTTATGTTTAAATATTTATAGAATTTATTATTATTTAAGTCCTGCAAAGTTTGCAGCCCAAAGTCATAAAATAATTTATGAGTTGATTAAATTTGCTGAATGAGAAACTTTTCATGGCCGAGAAATTGCGTTTTTATTAGAATCGGTATTTTATTTCGGCAATATTCCTCACTATTCAACCGGGATTACCATTAAAAGGCTCATTTAGGAATGAAATTTTCCATTTGTTCGAAATAATAATAATAAATTAGAATTTCTAGAAACCCTTTTAAAATGATATAATTAATCTCCGTCAGAAAATGCTTCTAACTCTTCCTTAATGGCATACGAAATTGATTTTAAGTTTGTTTAGTTCCAAACGAAGCTTTTAGGACACTTGCACGTTTTGGAATATTTTCGTAATCTTAACTATTTTAAAATTCTATCGTTTTTATTCTTTAGTGTGAACAATTTTCTTGTTTAATTCTATGAAATATTATACCTGGTCCCATTTGATCAAAAACAATCAACTGATCATCAGCAATTAATGTATTTTTCTTCAAACAACTTTGTTTTAAATGAAGGAATAAATTAATTAATAAAGTTTTCTAAAGATAAAGTCTAATCTACGTTGGTCCGACACAGATCGTAATAATAGAACCTTATGCGTCTTACAATAAAGTCTTTTTTTTCGTAGTTAGAAAATTATGCATTAAAGCCTCGATTCTATGCAAGAAAAATATTGCTATCATACTTGGTTAAATATGGAAATAAAGCGACCATTGCGGAGATACGGAGAGAAGGAATCGTCCTCATCATCTGAATCAGGTGATTCCTCGAAAAACTGTTCCTAGTTCTGCTTCAATAAGGACATTAATGTAAGTAAAATTAAATAAGTGATTTTAATAATTATTCAAAATAAATGAGAAAAATTACATAATGTGAGAAGAAGTAGAAAATAGCATCATTTCCTCGTCTTCGTCAACATGGCCTATATTTCAATGAAATATTATCATTTCGTACATACGAAAACGAGCATAGACAAACCTATGGCTATTGCACCAGAAAAATTTAAACAAGCCAATCGAAAATGCATTGACCCTCTGAATTAACTTGTATTTGTTTGTTTTTGCTACGCTTTTCCTTCCTTTCCCTCCAACTGCGTAGTTCAATTAATGTACATGTATATGGTTTGAGGTTGTTGTTGTTACTAATCCCAAATGTCCCAGCAATGCTGAACCATCTCCATTAAACCCAATGTTTCCAAAAAATTCCATATATAAAACTGAGTCTTTGAGAATGCCAAGCTTTGTAAAATGTAGACAATTTAAAATGTGAGTGGGAGAAGCTGGAGCGCTCTTACACCAATGACAGTCTGGGAAATACTTTCGCCCCAGGTGGAAAGTGAGGCCTTTAATATGTTCGCTGATCAATCGAGAGAGGGCAGTACTTTGTTTTCTATCGTCCCTGGTCTGGAGGGCCGCTTTCCAGGACAATCTCTAAAGTACCAGGAGTTATTCGGAGGAACACGCCAAAGCTTATTTGTCTCCACTTTTGCAATTGAAGAGATCTCTGTATACGTGAGAGTGTGGGCATTACCAGCTCCATCAGTGGTAGCCGCCACAGCAAGGGCGTCAGCTCTCTCGTTGCCTTCAAATCCGATGAGGGAAGGGACCCACTGAAAGTGAATGTTGTGCTTTGTGGTAAGTCGATGGATAATATTTAGAATGTTAATGCTCGTTAAGTCTCCCATTTGCTTCCAGTTTGATCTTTGAAACTGCACCCTTTTCTTATTACTATGAACCCCTTTCTATGGTTTGAGGTTAAATTTTTGAACAAGGTAGTGAAAAGAGATGTAATTCAAAATAAGATCTGCAAAACCTCTTAGTCAAAGATTTAAGTTTGGAAGGATGTTTCTTAAAAAAGTAATAATTCCATTTACGAAGTTGACATTACTTTGTTAACTCGTAGTCTTAATTATACGCACAAGTTTCTAAAAAAAGGAAAAGATTTGGATGAATTGATATTTCTTCAGAATATCAGAATGGATGCCAAAATGGGTAAAGATGTTAGACGCAGTATGACTTAACATTGCTCTTACGCCAATAAACTCCAATTACTACCTACCAAAAAACTACATATTTCAAAATTTTGAATTTGTTTTGTATATACGAAAACAATAGAATCTTTTAATTGTGGCCTTTATATTCAAAAATAGTATGTAAATAGAATTTTTTAATTTTTGTATCATAAAAAATGTATTAAGCTAATTAAAAATTTAATTTTTTTACTATTTTATTACCGGAAAAGAAAATAGCTAAAAAACATCTGATTCTAAACGAAAACACATTTTAATTTTGCGTCTATGCATTTCAAAAAACATCTTACATGCAAAAATTCTGTTTCTCTTAGTTTACTATTAAAGAAATTTAATAATTTAAAATTATTGATATCATTTAATGATATTTCTTAAAAAAGCTCTTAATCAATATTAAAGATAATTTTTAATTATTTTATTGCACATTAAACATTTCTTTTCTGAAATTATTTACCTGAAATAAAATGCTACACTAGATTACTTTAGGTACATTCTCTTGACTTTTTAGTTTAACTGTTTCATTCCTAAGATCCTTCGAGTTCAGTTATTTTAGAATACTATCAAAATCAGTTTTAGAAACCAGCAAAAGTTAATAAAAATCACCTTTTAACTTCAAAAATTCAATAACTTTCCATTTTATTAAGAGATTTATATACAAAAAAGGGTATTTGATGTGCTTGTTGTTAATAATGGCACTTGCCATGGACAATCTCGCTGAGGAAGTCAGCCATTTTAAGCCGAGGTTGCGTCGCTTGTTTCAAATAGCGCCAACTAGGACCAATAGTACGTTTTGCCTACTCACTCATCACATTCTCTTACATAACCCTTTTTTACAGTATGGGGGGGGCACATTCATACACCTCACAGATAGCACACAGAAGAACAAGCATGGAGTGGCTGGACTCGAACCCTGAACGCCCAGACACCAGCTGGTAATTAATGTGCTGCTTAATTCATTTATTTTAAGCAAATATGTTCCAATATATTCTTTGAGAGTTCTCAGAAAACATTCCTATTCTCTGAACCTACTTGGGGGAGTATCCTTTAATAAAAAAAAGCACACACCACAGATTTTTTATCAATCACACTTCCTGAATAGGTTAAAAACTTTTGCAACCATATCCAGGGGTCTCCGGTATCCGTTTCATTGGACTGATTTTTGAGACCTTTCCATATTTAAAGAGTTAATACATAAACTAAAAATATGTATAATCTTACATTTACATAACCCACTTTTTATATATTTATTTGAATTCATAATGGTCACAATATACATTCTGAATTCCCAGAAAATGTTTAAATGTGAGTGAAGCATCTATGCACCTAGATGTTCATAGACGCTTCATTATAACATTTATATAATGAATGAATAATGAAGCTTATAGAAACTTCATTATCCATAAGCTCTTACCAAAATGAAGGTGAACGCAGTTAAGTCCTTCCATTTATCTGAGGAGGTGTTTCCCTAATAGCTATTAGGGAAACTAATAGATAATTCCATTTCGAGGAATATTAATTTAATAGAAACAGATGTTTAAGAACATTGAAATGACTCATTGAAATGACTCATTGTGGTTACATTAATTAATTTCGTTTTCGGCTCTGACGAAATTAATTACATTTTAAGATTATAGGATATTGACTTGGGAGCTGAATTTATCTACTGAAGCCTCATTTCGAAGCTAATCGAAGTTCGATTTTGAGATGAATTCCATAATTTGAACCGTGAGGAAGATATTTTAAGAGCGGATAATGTATTCTTTGACCAGGCTGGTGTTAAGCTTGAAGGAACATGAAAGAGATTAAACAAATGAAATGAAAAGGGCAATTGAAATGTCACGCTAGACGCTCAACAAAATAGAAGGAATTTTCCCCCTCCCCACTCATGGTTTTAATATACATCAGCTTCTGTAAATAAAAAAAATCATGAAAAAAGATTTCAATTCTTGATTCGTAACTGAAGCTTCAAAAAAATATTACTGACCTAAATCGAATGTATTGGGACACATATTGCCAAAAATTTAATTATATTTTCTATTAAGAACTTTATTTAAATATTTCCTGCTATTCGTTGAGAAGGAATATGTATTCAACAAATTAGTGCTTGTCCTCTCTGAAAGATGAAAAATGACAATAAAATAAAATTTGACGGTAAACATGAATTCATTCCACTATTATTCGGGAAATAAAATCAAAAGTTGAAAAATAGGAATTATATATAAATATCAGAAGACAAGAGACTTTCTGAGGGAGTTTAATTATTCATAAATGGGATAAAAGGAAAAATACTAAATGAATAAAGGATTATTTGAAAAATTTATATCATTTGATGCCAAAACAAAATTTCCATGGTTCATGTATTTTTCATTTGCATATTATCATATCTACGTTAAAATAAATTCCATAAATGTATCTCCATTTCAAAATAATTGGTAATGCGCGAAGAATGTAGATAAGTATGATATTTAATATTTATTAATTATCATATTTGAATTCTAGTATAATTTCAATTTATTATTAAATATAAGCTTCGCAGTTGTGCAATCAATGAGCACTTTATAATCACATTTTATTCATTGTATCTTAACATCATATATATTATTTAATATGTTTTTTTCAGGAAGGAGTAGAAATTATATCATAATATTTGAATTTTAAAATTAAGCTGCATTTATCTGAAAAAAGAACTAAAATATATCCCTCTACCGAATAAGCAAATTAATAACTATTCAGAGTTTTGCGACAAAAATTTGTTTTCATACATATATAATTTGAAATAGAAAAGAAAAACCCCTGTGGTTTTTGAACATTGAATGTATTCTTTGATCTCATTATATTAATTTTTCAAAAAGTTCTGACAGCAGTTTTTCGCTTTTGTTTATCTTTATGAGGAAAATTCGAACATAAAAATTTAATCCCTTGCTCTCTAGTTTATGCATATTTGAAGGTCTTGAATAAAAAGATTTGGGTATTGAATAAATTGACAAATAATACAATGTAGCATTACTTTTCCATATTTTCCTTTATATCTAATATTAAAAACCGCAATTTTATTACGTGATTGTTAATACATTTCTAGCAAACTTAATCATTCCTTATGATATTTTTTGATATTTCCATTGTATTGTTGAATTTATCAAATTCAATTAAGATATGTTGCTGTTGTTGTCATTAATGGCACTTACCATGGACAAGCTAGCTGATGCATCAGCGGATTTAAGCCGTGGGAGCGTCTCTTGTTTCAAATAGCACCAACTAAGGCCAAGAGTATGACTTTAGCTACAAACTTATCACAGTCGCTTTCACAACCCTTTTTTAATAGGGGGAGGAACACTCACACTCCTCACAGATAGTACACAGTATAACAACCAAACCCAGATCGGGACTCGAACCCGGAATGCCCAGATCACGAGGCATAGTTCATAGTTCTCTGTTGATTGTATATACTTGCAAAAAAAGCCACTGCCGAAAAAGTTGTTCTACAAGAATCATTAGAACTTCGTTACATCTGTAAAAGAATTCTGTCGTATAAAATTGAAGTGATGAAGCCCAATATCTCCATATAACCAACAAAAAAGGATACAGAAATGTGGAACAATCTAGCAACTTGTTCTACCTGGCAAATGACCCATCTTCTAAGGTCGAAGTCGTTAGAGCCAGCAACCAAGCAATGAATGATGCTGTGAGTATATCAGTTTTTTTTTCATTGGATATGCCTTTACAAAATCCCTATAATATTATTATAATACTATTTACTTATTCCTGTAATATTAATTATTTTCATCTATTACAAAAGGGATTCAAAGGTTTGCAAAAGTTTGCGTTTCTGTTCCTGTCCTGAAACAGTGGTTGACTTCATTTGGCAGGGGAACATTTTGTGGATTGATGAAACCCACTTCTACCTCAAAGTTTGAATAAACATCCAGAACTGTCGAACATATCGGAAAACCCTTACGCCATCTAAGAACAATTCTTGCATCCTAAAAAAGTGATAGTATGGTGTAATTTTATAACTACCGTTGTTATTCAATATTCATTTATTTATTGATTGAATTGAAAATTTAAAATGCAGTCCAAGCCTTTTCCTTCACATTAAAATGATACATTGATTCTCAGAGAGATTTTTAATGCCAAAATTTCAGCAGTTCGGATGTCTTCAGGACATCATTTTCATGTAAGATGACGCATTTTTCACATATTATTGCCGTGTGAAGCATTTGCTAAGAGGAAGCGAAATCAGGCATTCTTTTCAATAACACGGTCTCCTTGTTAGTTCGATATACCCCTTACTATTTTTAATTGTTGAATTTCCTTAAGAACAATGATTATCTTAAAGGTAGCTTCTTTTTCAAATTTAAAAGACATTCGGCAGCAGGCTTTTGATATTTCGATAACTATGGAAAGTATGATCCTGTGATTGTATACATTGTTGAATACGAAGGAGGATATATTGAAAAGTTTCTCAGTTTCTTTTTTTATATTATTTAACATTTATTAACATTATTATATTATTTAACATTTATTACTGTTGTATTAAGCCATCAACAGATTTCTGGAATAATTTTTTATTATATATATATATATATATATATATATATATATATATAGAGAGAGAGAGAGAGAGAGAGAGAGAGAGAGAGAGAGAGAGAGAGAGAGAGAGAGAGAATAAAAAGTGACAATTTTCCTCTTGAATTGCAAAGTGATTTTATGAACAAATTAGATCATTTAAGTGTACTTGGCTCATAATATTTTTTAAATGGTTACTTTTACTACCTTTACATCGTATGCGAATGACAGACATCCGTAAAAAATATCTGGAATAACATATTTGCACTTTTTAATTTTATAAACGGCTTGTAAGCACTAATTTTTTGTATTATTTCCGAATTTGATACAGATCAGGATTTTAGCATTCCCAATCCAAATCATCAGATAATGTCTGTACCTAATACGTGTGTTTTTATTAAATCTCTTTTTTGCAAATCTGAAAAAAAAGCGTCTTTCATATCGACAATTATGTTGATATTAAGTATTCTATAAGTCATCGATACATCCTCGTGTTACCACATCGCCTTTTGTTAATTCATTAAGCTATAGAGATTAACATTATAACTTTTTTCATAAACGTCCATTCAATTATGTTCACTTTAAACAACAGCACCAAATAAATTTTCCTTAACTACCTCAGCTGAAACGAAACATGACTATAAACTTTTAACCTTTAAAGAAAATCGTGTCATAAATTGTATCTATGCCTGTGACAGCAATTAGCAGACTATTTCACTTCCGTTACTCTAGACATATCATTTCAGAAATGATTCCTAATACTTATCTCAGTCTGCGCAGAACACGTATATATGTTTCCTGAGAGACAAGTAAAATCTTTCATGCACATATATCACGTTTATTCACCTCCAACACGTCATTTCTCTGTTTCCGTGCCTTTGTTTACTTTTTTAATCAAAAAGAAAGGAAAAGAATTTTATGTGAGAAGATTACTCTTGGAACAAAGCTCTAATGTCATAAATTCACCACTGACTCTCACTCTCTTGACGTACGTCGAATAAATATAAAAGCCGTAGAAGCTTTTGAGTTACGAATGAATCGACCATTTATAGTGAAAAATCATATTTGCTTACCAGACAGATTTGGTTAAAAAGAAAAATTAAAGAAAATCACAATAAAGAGCTTTCTGGGTCATAAAATAAAAGTGGGTGAATAAAACAGTGAATTTATTGTCGGCAGAGAGGTAGGGTGTCTTTCTCGTGACCTGGGCTTCCCGGGTTCGAATTCCAGTTCGGGCATGGCTGTTCTCCTGTGTACTATCTGTGAGATGTGTGAATGTAACCCCCTGTAAAAGGGGGCTGTGCAAGCGAATGTGATTAGTGAGTAACAAAAGTTGTACTCTTGGCTCTTGTTAGCGCTTCTTCGAAAACAAGACACGATCATTCAGCTTAAAATCGCTGATGGCCGTGAACGCACTTATCCATGGCAAGTGCCATTAGTAACAACAACAAAGAATTTATTTTTATGGTCAATAAAAATTGAGAATTTATTCATTGAAACATCATATTTCCACTATATGTAGGGAGAATATCCTTTTAGAAGTTTGAAATAAATTTGTCTTAATATACCGCTGAAAAAATTCGAAATTTTCATTTAATTTGATGTCTTTTAACTCATTTCTTCTATTGTTCTATTGTATTATTTTTAGTGGGAATCTTATGGATATTTAATATATCTTTTGTTAAATTAGTTGCAAATTTAACTTAAAAGTTTTTCATCTAGGAAACTTTTAACAATATATTAATTTTTTTAACCTTTCTACTTTTTTAAACAGCGAAATTAAGTTCTGTTGAAGTTTTGAAAAAGATCTATACATAAATTTATTTCGAATCCGAGTTTTTATGGTGTCCTTAAGTTTTTCCGATTCCACTCCATGATCTCAATTAAACGAACCGATTCGAACCTGAACTTTTCGCAAGTTTCGGGATTTGTAGTTGGCATCAACTGCAATACAAACTTGGCTATTATTTAAAATCGTCTTGTGTAAGCATTTTTGAGACGGGATATGAGAAGAGGTTATAGCTCTTCAGCCGAAGAGGACAAGAATTTAACTGTGTGCAACTGGCTTTTTGCCTCACGATTTTAAAATGGTTTCTTTCAATTCGTTTAAATTTCAGACAGAAAGAATGAATGGTTCAAATCTGTTGACCAAGGTCAGGTAATGTTAATTTGAACTTTGATTTTATTATTTAACGTATTACTTTGATTGCTCCAGTAATGAAAACATTGATTTTATACTTTATGATTATAAAATATACAATATATTATATATTATGTTAATTAAAATATTATTTTAAGGAAACTGCTTTCAACTTTATGCCTTTATATATAAAATTTCACTGTGAACTTTGGTAAAATTTGGGTTAATTTACTCGAAGTATCAATTGTTATGACGTTATTTGAATACTTATTTTTTAGCTCCTACGTATATTTTTAGAAAGAAAGGAATTTTCAGAATCACTTATAATGTCAGTATTTATATAAACATCAATATATGTATTGCATGAAAAATGAACATTATATAATATCACAATTGAAAACAATTTCGTTAGGGCTTATTCTCAAGATATTTGATTTTTTTTTCTTTAATTCGATAAAATTGAATCTACAAAAGTTTCTTTTTAAGTGAAAAAAATTCCAGTGCAGTGTGCAATTGTAAGGGGGAAAATCCATTGTTCAGTGAATTTTATTTTGTAAAATATGCATAGTATCAGCTTTCTCAAAAAAGGACATGCGATTGTAATTATTATATCGGTATCGTCTAAAATTATAACCTATGCTTATACAACATTTTTCATCTTATTGATTTTTTTTCGGAAATCGCACATTATTCATAAAAAAATAAATACTTGTTATATGTGAGTGACTAGTATCTGTAATTATTTTTTGGTGTAATTTTCTGGTTGTTTATTTTCTGGTGTTATTATAGTATTTTATATTTCAAATTTGATGTTTATTTAATTTATCCTTTATTAGTTCAACTGTGTTGATTTAATTTATCTTCATTTAGGACATGTTAATAATGAAAAGAAATTAAAAAATGTAACATCTGTTATGCATATTCCAATGTATCATGTCAGAACGTCATTTCTTGAACGGCCAAGCACCACGTGCTCATGCAGTTAAATTACATTTTCATTCATTTTAATGGTTTCATTGAATGAGTCACTTTAGCAATGCAAACGATAAAAAAAACTTTGTCTCGCATTGATTGTTTAAAAAAATATCGCATTTCCTATTTATTTCATCTCATAGAATCGCGTGCTCAAAATGATATTTTCCTAGGTTTCATTTGCTGAAGTCATGAATTTATTTTTTTAAATCAGAGCTTTTGTAAATGCGATGGCAACGCGTCATTAAAAGTTGATTTTTTTTTAGATGCTCGGGCAGATAATATAATTTGTATTTTTCACCTTTGTTGACGCCAAAGAACTCATGTTCTGACATGATAAAAAAAACATTATTTCTAAAATAGTTTTAAATCCTTCTATCCAACTTAACAATCACTTTTGAAAAAAAAATTAGGTTTTTTTTTCATTTAATTCTTGCAACATACATCGGTTAATTAATTAAATAAATTTAAATTTATAGTGAATATCTTTCCTTGTTTCCGTCAGTAGATTCTTGCATACTTGTAGTTACTTATCCCTTCCTCTTGCGTTTAGGTAATAAAACCTCGTGGTGATATTTCCAATGCATAAATAAACATTTGTAGAAGAAATATATATATTTTTTCTCTTATCCATAGTGCTTCGAATATTTATATTTTTAATGAAAACGAAGAGAAATGTTGAAAATGTTTCTTTATTATCCTTTAGATTATATATTTAAAAGTATTTAATAACATGTTTATAAAATAAATTTAATCAACTCGACCTTGGCGAACAGTTTGTTATCTTAGCGTATTAGTTTCCTTACTATTAAATTAGCAATATGGAATTCGTAAAATGCTGAAAAACACTAATTTAAAGAAAATAAAAATTTTGCGCGAATAATTCATCGTTTTCTACATTAATCACGAGACATCAGTTAAAAATAACAAGATAATATAATAACAAATATTTATTAACTCGAATTTTGTGAGTTAAAAAAATAATGACATTATCTTCTTTCCTCTGAGAAAAGATTTTAAAAAGAGAAAATAAACTAAACTTAGAATAACTTGAAAATTATAAGGAAAGTAAAAATATGTAATTAAAATGAAAAACAAACATCAGATACCCTTTATTATGTTATAAAAAATACTGATATGTAGCTGGCGTAGAAATATATTTCACTACATAGGAAACTTGTCAAATAAAATAAAAGTTAAATTTTCAGAAACTCTTTTTAAAAAGTATCTAACATCACTCTGAAAATAATTAAATACATGAAAAAAAGGGAACTTTGCTACTTTTTATAAACTTTAGAAGGAACATAAGCATTGTCAAAAACTCTTAGTAGAATAACATATAATTAATATAAGAATAAAAAATCAAAATATAGAAATATAATTTATTTTTCCGCAAGACAATTTCGTTTTCCGTGTTAAGAGTAACACATGGAACAAAATTTAGATGAAATGTTACTGAACAAAATGTATGAAAATAGTTTGATTTTTCAATAATAAAAAGCTTTATAAAAAAATTTGAAAATTTATTAAAATTTCAGCAGTTTGCAACCCCATATAAATTTTTCTTATTGAAAAGTTAGTTTTTTAAAATTTAAAATGGAAGAAAAAAATTTGAAGGATATAATATTATCAGAAAAGAGTTAAATTCCTGTTTAATTTTTAATTAAATAAAATGTTTATTTAACATTCGAAACATTTACTCTATTTTTCGTTTTTTACTGTACTTATGTTTAATTTCACCAAACAAAATCTAAATATTTATTAAAAAGACAACCATACAAGCATTCATCTAATCTATAGGAGATTGTATGTGTAATTAGCATCAATGATAGCCAAATTGCAATTAGGAACTAGCTGGTTCACTAAATTATTATGAAACAGAATTGTAAAAACAATCATTATTTAAATTTTTTGCTTATGTTGTTCTTATTAGTTCGCTCAGAATTATATTTTTCAGTTTCAAATTTTCAGAGATTTGTAACTCACGCTGTTCAAAAAATTTTACACCTGTTCAACAGACTGTCATTTGTATATCTGAGTTTCCTCCGACATCTCGGCTAAAATTTCAAATTTAGTCTAACACAAGAAGTGATTAAACTTCATTAAATCAAATAAGTTATTAGCTGATATAGGACATGGTCAAATAAAGTTTAAAATGAAATCTGCTCTGCATATTTCAATGTATCATGTCAGAACATCATTTCTTGAACGTCCAAACACCACGTGCAAGTTAAATTATATTTTTATTCATTTTAATGGTTTCATCGAATGAGTCACTTTAGTGTTGTAAACGATCCAAAAAACTTTGCCTCGCATTTATGGTTTTAAAAAAATCTCACATTTCCTGTTTAATCCATTTCGCATAATCAAGTGCTTAAAATGATATTTTTCTAGGTTTTATTTGTAGTAGTCATTCATTTATTTTTTAAATCAGAGCTTTTGTAAATGGGATGGCATCATATTATCAAAAGCTGATTTTTTGAGATGCTCGTGCAGATAATAAAATTTTTATTTTTCGCCTATGGATTTTTGTTAAAGCCACAAATCTCATTCCCGAAACAACATGAGGTTCTAACATGATAAAAATTATTGAGAAAAAAAATTGATTTCAAAAACATTTAATTATAAATAATATATATTTCAGTGAAAAATACTCTTTATTAGAAGTATAACTTAAGGGAAAGCTTCCATAAATCCTTTTACAATGAAAAAAAACGGAAACAAAGTATACTTTTTTCATTTTTATATTTTTAATTAAGGACGATGCTTTACGAGGAACTATAAATTAATTGGAGAGAAAGTTAATCACAGATTTTTGATTAAAAAAAACTTTAATGTTTAAGCTTGAAAAAAAATGTTCGGATATTTTATGCTAAAACACCTAAACATAACGGTGCAAGATACTCTCCATTACTTCAAAGTGCTTCCTTTTTTAAAAAATGATAAAAGAAACTGCTCCTCTAAAATTAATTAATTTTCTTTTATTTATGCGCTAATAAAGCATAATTAATAAAACTAATAAAATCAAGATATACGTTTTTATCGCCCCTTTTTTAAAAAAAAATTTTATAGATATATCAGCAAGTTATGCAAATTTAACTAATTGAAACTCTTGTAAGCTTAAATACAGTTTATATGAGAATCGGCATAGATTTATTTTAAATATTTTTTTTAATTAATTGTCTGGGTTATGTGATATTAACTGAAATTAATGTTTATTTAAAAAGTGCAACTTAAAGCATAAAATTTATTATTTAATTTTATATTTTTAGCTACTGATTAACGATAATGTGATATTAAATACTCATTCCTTTTTCTATCTAATGAAAATATTAAACACTGCTCTCTACATACTCGTTGCGAATAACTATATTTAACATTTTCAATGATACATCAGTTGTTGTTGTTGTTAATTATGGTACGTGCCATGGACAAGCCCCCTGCTGATACAGCCGCAATTTAAGCAGAAAGATGTGTCTCTTGTTTTTGAAGTAGCTCCAACTAGGGCCAAGAGTACAACTTAGCTACACACTCACCCCATTTGCTTGCACAGCCCCTTTTTACAGGGAGGCACAGTCACACATCTCATAGATAGCAAACAGAAGAACAACCATGCCTGAACCGGGACTCGAACCCGGGACTACAGGAACACGAGGAAGACGCGCTACCTCTGTGCCAGAAAGCCGGCTTGATACATCAGTAAAATCTTTAAATGATACGTTATATTCTTTAAATGATTTATGAGGAATTACTAAAAAAATTATTAATAATTTTCGTTTCAACCGATCTAATGATTTTATAATTGGGGCTGACCAATAGCGTTGAAGTGACATGGCTTTACTAAGCCCATGATCTAATAATGCAATTTTGGCCATTTTCTAATATTGTAATAATGTAATGTTAGTCTATTCTTCTCTGAAAATCTGATTTCATGCTGTTGTTATGTTTTTTCCTTTTTCCAGCTTACCTAGTTAATATTTTTATTATCAAACGTTTTATATCTTTAATGTGTGGAAATATGATATGCAAAATTATTTGTTTGAATTGTAAAAGAGAATAAATTCTCTAAATTATACCATTAACTCTTTCCAATTTTTCCTACTCTCTATAGAACAATATTTTCAGTTATCTCTGAAATACAGGAGAACAGAGATTTTGGAAAGCTTTATTTATCGTTCAAAACTCGATAATTGTAATACTTAAAAAATCTTAATGCTGATAAATATCCACATTATATCTAATGGAACAATTTTAAACCACCACATGTTTTATCAATTAAGGTAACATTATTGAACTTCGTTTCATACATATCTTCATTGTAAAAGAAATATTAATGTTAGTAAAAGAAATTGTTTTCAAGAAAAATCTCACATTTTTTAAATTTCTCAGACTCATTTCTCAAAGGAGGTTTAATGCTCTAAACTTTTTCAATTTTTTTCCTTATTTTAACTGAACAATTTTTCTTTTACATAGAGTTACCATGTCTGCAGTTTTTATTTCAAAATTATAAGAAAAGAACTTAATCTTAGGGCTACCTGGTCAAAGGAAAAAATAGCATTTTTCTTGATCAAAAATTTAAAAGATTTACAGCTGAACTTTGATTTGTTATAAGAACAAGATAAGAGTTTTTCGCAATTTAACTACTTTCGAATTAAAAATCAAATATCTCTTGTAAAAATAAAAAACTGAAGAAGGAATATATTTTTATTACCTATTATTTATTCAAGTTGATATGTTTCATGATACACTGAATTCAGCAAAAAATGTTACTGAAGCTATCCTTGTCAAATAAATTGTTCGAAGTTATTATTTTGTTTAAAAATACTTATGTTATTATCTTAAGGTTTTTTTTACAATATTCATTAAACAATTCTTTTTATTACAAAGGATATAAATAATATATAGAGTGTAGGGATTTCTGTACGATAAAATTTAAATTTCTAATTGTAAATCCTAAACTTCTAATCAAAAATATTCTTTTTGTGTTTTTAAGGTACCAGAACACAAAAGTATAAAAATTTATAAGGAAAAATATATAAAACACAATAGAAAACTCATAAATAGCCAAAATAATAATTAATTTTAGTCAGATTTAATTATTCCTTTTTTTGGTGGAGGCGGAAAAAATAATAATAAATTATTTATTAGAACCTTTTCAAGCATATGAGCGTAAGATAATTATTTATTCATAAAAAAATCGTTAAATAATTTAAGAATAAAATATAGATAAATCATTAAAACATATTTATAATTATTTAACATTGTTTGAGGTAATAAAAAATATCAAAATTTCTATCATTTTTAGATTCAAGAGCTTCTTCTTGTTCATACACTTTATAGAAATGTAAAATTATATTGCACTATCTCGGTGGAAAAATGATTTTCATGAAATTTTTAAAATAAGCACTAATACTGTTTTTATTTCAGCTGTAATATCTATAGATAACACATATAACTTAGAATACAATCTTAAAAATAAAATGCAAGACAATGAGAAAATGAAAAAAAATTTATTGATGTTTGACATAACTTCCATGCATTTTGATGGGCCAGTCCTCCCAAAGCTGAATAATTTTAAATATTTTGATCTCACGAAATGCTATCAACCAATTTGTATGGGGCCTATTTTTTGACGTGCAGGGTTAAAACTGCAAAAATTCGATTGAAAAGTTTTAGAGCACCCACCATATAGCCTGGAATTTGATCCCTAAAATTTTCTTCTGCTTGGATTTCGTGGAAAGGTCTGTCGGTGGTCTTTTTAAAAGAGTCTAGTGATTTAACCAAT
>JAOUZG010020323.1:310988-320988 GCA_026289955.1 Argiope argentata
TGTGTGTGTGTGTGTGTGTGTGTGTGTGTGTGTGTGTGTGTGTGTGTGTGTGTGTGTGTGTGTGTGTGTGTGTGTGTGTGTGTGTCCCTGTTAAAATTTTTGCGCTGTAAGTTTCTTGGTAAATATGACATATTTAGAGACGCAATTACTGCTAATTTGAGGACTCAGTCAATTATCTCTGTCCTTAGTGATAAATATGGCAATCATTTGGCATTTCAGCAACAAATTTGGCAACTTCAGCAACTGATTATACAAAAACCTCGGTGATGTCTTCATTAGATCTCGAGTTCCAGCATTTGTTCCATAATATTCTATGCCCTGCCTCGGTAACTATTATAACAGACCTCGAGTTCCAACATTTGTTCCATAATATTCTGTGCCCTCCCACGGTAACTATTAAAACAGACCTCGAGTTCCAACATTTGTTCCATAATATTCTGTGCCCTGCCACGGTAACTATTAAAACAGACCTCAAGTTCCAATATTTGTTCCATAATATTCTGCGCCCTGCCACGGTAACTATTAAAACAGACCTCGAGTTCCAACATTTGTTCCATAATATGCTGTGCCCTGCCACGGTAACTATTAAAGCAGACCTCGAGTTCCAACATTTTTTCCATAATATTCTGTGTCCAGTCACGCTAGCTATTAAAGCAGAGACCCACAAACAAGAGGCATCTATCAAATCAAAGGAAATAATAGTTAAGTGAATTTGTGATGTTGATCAGGCGAGAGTTCTTTCTGAATAACAAACTTTAGTCGAGATTTTCTACTTATCTATTGTAGATATTTGCAAGGGCAACTTCGTCTTTATTTCGTTATTTATATTCTTTGTTTCTATACAGAATAAAACATTGCTATCCGTTACTGAACTTGCTGGCATTTTCACCATACAAAAAAATGTGTATATTTTAAAATTTTCTGTAGAAATATTAAATATGGGAGTCAGGTCTATCTCCATTAGAATTTTTACATTTCATTCGGTTACAAATGAAGACTCAAATGAAAAAGTGCAAAACAATCATTAGGTAAACTAAAATAATTTACTTAAATTTTTATCACACCTTTAAATTTATTACATTTTTTCCTGATGTAACCCTGAATATTAAACTATGTAAAAAAGAATTAAATTATCTAAGTACACGCAGTGTTTCTGGTGAGGCAGTGAATCATTAAAAAAAGGCTAATTTGTAATAAAAATTTTGAATTGTAAAGATTAAAGTTGTAAGCATGTCCATCTTTATTTTTTTAATCTCACATTAAGCTCGGAAAAAAATTTAAATATCACAGAAATTCTATGGCAAACTTTGCGAAAAAAAACATTTTTTTTAAAATTCCAGCAAAGTTTTTAATGTAGTCTGAGGTCTGTCAAACAGAAAATTCAATTCCTTTTAAATAATTCTTTCTTTAAAGGCTGTCAAGATCAATTATCTTAAGTGCCTCAGACAATCTTTAAGAAAGAATTTTCAGGCATAAGTCATGCGTAATAATTTATTGTTCCGATTTCTGTCCCGAAACTATTTCTCTGTTTTTCTGCACAAGAATATATGTTCAAATAATTGATAATGACATAAAAATATGGCTATGAAAACTTTGAAATGGAACAAAATTTCCCTAAAGGAAACATTTGGAATTCCTTTCATAAACAATGGTTCTGTTTCTATTCAAGTAGTTTTTATAAAAGTTTTCACATTTGCATCATAAATGCTATTTAATGCATTTATGTTTGTTTATGAATATTTTGCAACCATATTTGGCCTTTTAAGATGTCAGTTTCAAAAAATATTAAATATTGAAAATAAGCAAACAATAGATGCCTTTGTCATGAATGTTTTTTTTAAATATGTCTGTTTGAATTTTGTTTCCGAATGTGTTTATTTAGTATAATCTTAAAAGGCCCTGAAAGTTACAATATTTATTTTTTGGGAAATATGCTGAAAAGAATATTTTATTTTACTATTAACTTATTTTTGGCTTATAGATACATGAATTTTATATTACCATATAGATATTTTTTTATTTATGCGATATTTGTTTGTTATAAGATTGCAGTTATTATTAAAGGGTTTTTTGCTAGTATGTAATTACATGACAAATATCATTTTAGTACGTATCTAATAGTTTTGATTAAACTAGGAATACCATATATTACTTATTTATTTATAACCAATATTATACTTAACACTTGCATATACATAATATTTATAATCTATAGAATATTTATTCATAGTTTATATCAATTTTGATCATTAATAATTATTATTATGTGAAAGAAATGATTTAAACTTATATAAGCATTCTGTTAATATAAAATGGATTATTTAAACTTATATAAGTTAACTTTTGAGGAAAGTATAAACATCGACATTGTGCATAAAAGATTTAAGAACAATTTAACATAATTAATATTTAAGGGAAATCAACTGATCCACAAATGCTGTTAATCATGAAATAAACTAATAGCCTTAGGAGAAAAGTAAAAAATAAAAATATATGATATTTATTTTTGATAGGAATTAAAAGCATTTGTTGATTTAGAACTTTTTTCGAACAATAGTTAACAGCTTTAAAAAAGATTTTCTCAGCACATACTGCTTAAAAGCACTTTTACAAAGTTTCGTAAATATAAAAATCACACACTCATTTTTTTATGAAGGGCATACTTTTCACCTTCTTAAATATTCTTGAAATGTCCCGCACGTGTTTTCCGTCCTCAAATTAAACTAATATCAACGAAATGTCTCTCGCACTTGAACAAGAAGAAAATTTGAAAGAAAATAAACTTCATTAATTTATTCCATTTTGTTCAAGAGCGGTTAATATGGTTTTGGGGGACTTTCATCTTTTTTTAATAATTTCTTATTCGAAAACTTTTATCAAAGCTGAGATTAAAGAGTATAAAAATATTCACCCAAAAAATTTTTAAGAAAACGTTTTCTGTTTTAGTTGATATAAAAACTTACGAACTCTGAACTTTTAATTACAGCATTACTCGGCTTTATTTTAAAGTCATGTATAAATGAAATGAATGCTTTTTATATCAAAGATATAAATAATTAAAACTTTAGAAAAGTGTTGTAGAATAAATAAAACTTGTATAAAATTAAAAAATAATAAATAATAACTGTACATTTACGGGATTGCCTTTTTTTCAATTCCTACTATTTGCTCACACTCTCCTTACATATATATCTGTTTCAAATTTTCAATCTTTAATAAAATAACTTTTATTCATCCAATGAAGTTCAATTCAATTTTTTAAAACCTGTAGTGGATCACATTTGATGTAAATACAGTTTTTTCGAATATTAATTCATTAATTCTTTATTAATTAATTGAAAACTAACTTTCTCGTCAAAAATCTTTATTTCTCCGCAGCCATATAATTAACAAATTCATCCCCCTCTACTCTAAGGAGGTTAGTTGTAACATGTTTTCGGCCGATTATTTTAAACGATTCGGTTTATTTTTGTAATGTTTGATTCATTTATAATTAAACGTTTTTAATTAATCAATTTTTCGGATTCATTTTGAAGTACTTTCGAATTAAAATAATGCAGAATAAATAAAATTATAAATTTCTAATCTGTATTGAGTTATCCCAACTGGCGTAGAAAATTCACGCATTTTGAGTTGCCTCAACTGGCGGTGAATCCTAATTTGACGTCGAAAATTCAATGCTAGTATAATTTTTGGATCAATTAATTATAGTAAGTGCAATTATTAGGCAGTGATAGCTTGGTTGATGGGACGCTGGATTCGTATCCGTTGAACTGAAAGTTCGAACAAACCAGTCAAAGACTGTGTGTGTGTGTGTTGGAAGCTAAATTTGTCGTGGTCTCAAAGTCTTCCATGTCGAAAAAAAATTTAACTTAGAAAAATGCAATGGCTAAACCAATCAATTGAGAGCGCACCTTGCTTTTACTTGATAAATCTGACTTTCATTACAAATAACATATTACTGAGAAGTGCAAACACATTACAGAGGGTTTAATTTTAAGTAAAAATAAAGAACAATTAACGAAAGGTTTCTAAACTGAAATGTTTCAGAATCATTTTGAATAAACATTATTAGATTTTTACCCCCAAAAATTGAGAATATACCGACAAAATTTTTGTAATATCACGCAAAGAAAGAAAGTGTCAGTATTTAGATGCACGTCTGTTGGCTTTTATAATGACCTCTAAATGTCGAAGTACCGATTGGACCAATTTTCGAGGGTACTTGAAAATAATTTGATTCATTCAACTTGCAGAACTTGTTTAAAAAGTATTTTGCTTCTAATTTTGTGTTTTTGGACCACTCTTTAGAATGTGGCCCATAAATTTTCAATGATATTGACGTCGGCGGATTGTGGTAGTGTGTGTAATTTCTGTTTACAATGAAAAAGACGTCACATTTTGACGTTACGTGCAGTGTATTTGAAGTCTTTTGCTTATTGGAAATAGAAATGTCTATCTAAACCCTATTTTTAGCGTTTTTCTTCAGTAGCTTCTTAGCCCCGAAGTATATCTAAATAAAAACCATATGGTTTGTAATGTCATCTAAAAGAACTAAATTTCTTACCCCGAATGAAGCTATACAAACCCAAACTATGACGGAATCATCACCATGCTTAACTATAGGACATTTTAACTTTTACTATAAGACATTTCGGCTTTCTCCATACGGTACACGGCTACCACTGCCAAAAATGCTGATCACTAATATAATCAATTAAATCACTAAATATAGCATTCTTCCAAATATTATTGGCCTTCAATTGATGAGTTTCTGCCAGCTTAAAGCCTTTTTTCTGAATTTGCAAGCTGATGAACGGTCTCTCTGTAATAATTCGACTTTTATATCAAGCTTGGCTAATTACATTTCACCTAGTTTCAAAACTTACATTTTTGCCTATGTTTTGAGAAACTTCTGCAGCAAATTGGAGGAACCATATCTAGGAAGCAATCTAAATAAAAGTGCTAAAAAAATTTAGTTTAAGTGAAAATTTCATTTCCTGTAAGACATATCCTGAAACGCATCTCACATAACACCAAAATGTCACATAACACCAAAAAAACACCATTTTTAACAGCAATTGGATACAACACCACAGCATCCTGACAACAATGACACTGAATATATGGGGACCACACTCTAAATAATGGTTAAAAATACACAATTAGAAACAAAATCCATTTAAAACAAGTAATGCAAAATAATGGAGTAAAATATCTTCAAATACCACCAAAAATTGGTCGAATAGGTACCACGAAGTTTAGAAACCATTATAAAAATCAAAATACATACAACTAAATATTGACACTTTATTTATTTGCAAGATATTACAAAAATTTCATTGGTGTATTCTCAATTTTTGAGGCAAAATCTGTGTAAGTCTATTCAAAATGCTACTGAAAGATTTCAATTTAGAAGTTTTTCATTGATCTTTCCTTATTTTTACTTTAAATTAAACCATCTGTTATGTGTAAAAAGAAAAACATGTTTGCATTTCTCAGGAATTTGTTATTTATATTGAAAGTCTGATTTATTAAGTAAAAGTAAGATGTACTCTCAATTGTTTGAGCTACTGTACATCCTCATAGCTTCTCTAACATATTGAATGTAAAGATTCTGAGAATGGCAAAACCTATGCATAACAAAAAAAAATCTTTTACCTTTGAAGCGATCATTTTATAGAAAACATTTTAAGGAATTAATGCTTTTAATTCATTTAATAATTTGTTTATCTCTAAAGGTAACATTTTAGTTATTTCCAGGAAGTAATGACATTTTTTTTCTGTAATATTGAGATGAAATGACGAATTACAAACGGAGCCGTTAATTTAAGAAAGAAAGTAAAGAAGTGAAAGAATTTTGTTACACAGTAGAAAAAATTTCATTATAGAATTGCCAGATTACCAAGAAGAACTTTATATTGATAATGCAAACGACTATAGAAAGCTCATGGGCAACTTTTTAATTAAAGTAAAATGATAAATATATTTATTAAAATTAATGAAATAAGAAAAATTATCTTGATTCTTTGAAGAATACCATTAAAAAATATTCTATTTTTCCTTAAAACAAGTTTATTAGAGGTAGATTTTAATTAAATTTTACTAATAAATAATTAGACAGTCAACCCTTACATTCAGTTCTGATAAAAAAAATCTTAAAACCTATTCCTTGCCAGTTTTTAATTAAAATAAGTGAATTCAGTAAACATTATAAATGAATACATATTATCTGTTGATAGTTCACATTAAAAAAACCGAGAATATTTTATCAATAATATAAATTTTAAATTATAATATACGATGAAATTAAATTCCTTGATAAATATTTATTTGTCGATTACTTTTAATTTAATATTTTTTCTAAAATATCTGGAGTTGATGTAGAACACAACAAGCATTAAAATTAAAATACAAATCAGTATTACAATTACTAGAAGTTTGCGTGTTTGGGTTAGCATTTTGGCGAGGATCTCGGAGGCACATTAAACTTGGATTCAACCATTCTTCCTTAATATCTTATGCGATATATTTAAATAACTCTAATCAATTTAAGGCCAAAACATATACGAATTTAAGAAAACACAATTCATGAGAAAATTATTTTCGTTTAACAAAAATAGAAACCAAGACCATATATTTGAATTTATTATTTATTTATAAAAGTAGGGACGGTCATAAAAAATAAGATACTGTCGCCAAATGTGATTTTTTTGAAGTAATAACTTTTAAATTTACATTCTAAAAGCAAATAAAGGGAATTTGATTTCTATTTGAACGATTAATTAATGTGTCCTGAGCCTATTAAAATAATTCTTATTTAAAAAATGAGTCCGAAAAATTTTGACCATGAAAAGTACTGTTGCAGAAAGTCATAAACAACAACAAAATAAAGCACTATTGCCAGAAATACTTCTATATTTTATTTAGAACCAGTATTAAACAAAGTATTTCACATAATCTGAAGAATGTCATTAATCCTTAGTTATTTAGATTTATCAGCAGAAGCGTCTTATATCAACGATCTTGAAATTTTCAACACCTTGGATAACATTGGTGTACAATAAATACGAAATATTAGCCTCTGACATGAATTAATCATCTTTAATGAATTTAACGTGTCATCCTTGTCTAGTTTTTTGAATATTAATTCCTGCTATATTTTAATAGCTTTAGACGCGGTTTTCTCAACCGTTTTACCCGTAAACCCAACTTTTATCAATAAATAATAACACAAACCTGCACTTGTAGTCATAAAATCCCATACCAAATTTGATATTTTTAAGTCACTAAATTTTTGAATTATTACGTTTACATGTTTCCGAGTTGATGTCCTGGCAAATGGGGTAGAGCGTCTTTCCCCTGATCGGGGCTTCCTGGGTTTGAGTTCCGGTTCAGGTATGATTGTTCTTTGTCTGTTCTATCTCTAATATTGTTACAAGCGGGCGAGCGGCACAAAAACTCGCCAAAGTCCGCGACATTTGGCGAGGAGCCTCGCGCCAGCTTGATTGGTTTGGAGAAAGGAATAGTCTAGTAGCCGCTGGATTGTGCGCGTTGTTTTGAGAATTTTCACGAGAATCGTAGCACGCGCTTCTTCGGCTATATAAGGGTGAGTAGCCGGAGTGAGTCAGTTAGTTGAGAGTTTTCACCACCCCTAAATAGCCAAACCCGTCCTGACTCTCGCCACCTCACTCACCCCTACTCTCCAACAGCTACTGTAAAAGTTCCTCCAGCATTTTTCCAGTCCACTTCGAAGATGACCACGGCAGTAAATGATCGCAACGAGGAAGCACTACAGCCATGACCGGGGATAAGCCCCTGCCGGGGCTAGGTGCCCCAAGAAATCAACCACCGTAGTGAGTCAGTTAGTTGAGAGTTAGCTCTGAAATAAAAAGCGTCTCTCCGGATTAAAAGATTTGTGAGCTGTGCTTACGTTTGCTATTAACGTTGTATAATTGAGCTCGCTGTGATTTACTGTTGCTGTGCTATACGATAGCTGTTTTGCAGTCTGTTTTATTGTGCGTAAGACTTGCATTTACGCTGTAAGTGACTGTTGACTGCTGGATTGTGTTTATCTGAAATTGTTACTCTATCAATTATCCTGTACATAACTGTAAATAAATTTGTTTGTGCTGTCCTCAAATAAAGTCGATTCAATCCGAACCCTCTACGCTAAAAACGTAACGATATGTTTGAATGTGCCTCCCTGTAAAAAGGGGATGTGAAAGCGAATGCGGTGCGTGAGTAGCTAAGATGTATTCCTGTCCCTAGTAGGCTCTACTGAATCAAGAGACGCACTCTCGGCTTAAAATCGTTGATTGCATCAGCGAGCTTGTACATGGCAAGTGTCATTAGAAACAGCAACATATCTCTGAAAGTACCAACCTAGAGACAATTAATCCTTTGTTGAATTTAAGTCAAACTTTAACAGATGTTTAAATTATAGATATTAAATCTGTGTACCAAATCTTATTTATCTAGCTCTCATCGTTTTGTAGTTATCGAGTTAATTTACATTTGAACAGCTGGACGGACAAATTTTCTCTGGGCCGATTTTACAGAAAATTTGATATAAAGACTTTACACAAAACTTCAAACGTCTAGCTCAAAGCGCTTTTCAGTCATCTTTGTCACAGACAGACGAACATTTTACAAAAACGCGTTTTTTGCACTCAGGAATCAAACGTGGAGATCGTCCAAATCTCGGGTCTAGTTTTTCGATGATTGCTATACTTTATCTATACTACTTAAACGACAAAGTAAAAATGAATATAAAGGAAGAATTAAAGTTCTCGAATTAAACATCGCAGTTTATACTAATTTTTCGAATACATAAAAAGCAAGATGCTTTAATCACTTTAATTAAAATATTTCCTTTTTTTATTTCGTTTCATATAAAAAATATTTAAAACTAACCTGGATTGAACAGCAAGTTACAAATGTTTGAAGATTATTCAAAAGTCATTTTTTGAGAATTCATCAACTAAACTGATGTTTACTATCACAACTTTTGAAGATGGAAGAACTAATACTTTTCTATGATGAAACATAGCAACAATGATTTTGAGCATTCTTTAGATTATTTAACAAACATTGTTTAAAACTAGATTTAATAAAATTTAAAACAATGGATGAATACTCAAGTAACAATATTTCGTTCTGTTATTGCTAACTTCTATTTCAAACAAATGCTTTCCGTTTTTTAAGTAATTTATTTATTTATTTCGAAAATAATAGTAAATGGAAGCATTTGATTTGTTATTGTTGTTATTGTTACTAATGCCACTTGCCATGAAAAAGCGCACTGACGGTCGTCAGTGATTTTAAGCCGAATGAGCTTCTCTTATTTTGAAGTAGTGCCAACTAGGGCCAAGAGTACGATTTAGCTACACACTCAGCTCACATTTGCTGGCATAACCCCTTTTTACAGGGGAGCATAGCCACACACCTAACAGATAGCACACAGAAGAACAACCATGCCCTAATCGGGACTCGAACCCGGGACACCCAAATAATGGGAAAGACGCACTACCTCTGTGCCAGGACGCCGATATTTGTTTTGTCGAAATTGAAATAATTTTTTAAACAGGAAATATCTTTAAAATTGCAGAAATAAGAACACAAAAAAATGGAGATTGTAATTTCTTGTTCGGTTAAATTTACTTGAACTCCGGATTTTTATATTATAATCAGCGGTGATGGTCTGGAAAATATTTTCTTGCGTCTCTTATAAAGATCTTGTGATAGAGAACGTCTTGAATAGCATTGGCGTACAATAGTTACAAAATATTAATCCTTGCAGTAAATTTAGCATTTTTACTGAATCTATCGTTTCATTCATTCATTGGCGATTTCTTTGGCGATTAACATGTGGCATGCGGTTTATAGAATCCATATATCGAATTTGGATTTTAGATACTCTTTCCCTAATCGATTGAGAAAAAAATTTAATATAAAACTATATTTATAATCACAAAATTGAATACCATATTTGATATAT
>JAOUZG010020323.1:325988-335552 GCA_026289955.1 Argiope argentata
ACCTATTAATTTATGATGTGTCGCGATTAATCCCTGAAATGCTCATTAAAATTAATAATAATAGTATTTTTCGAGCATCACCAAAATCAAGATGGTCATTTATGTAATAATGTCAAAGGGGAAAACAGTTGACACATAGTAAAAAAATCAGTAATTGGGGTTCTTTAAAGATTTTAAACTTAACATAAGCCTATTCTACAACTAAAAATTAGAGAGTGACGTACTGTTTATTCGGATGAAACGTTTCTTTTTGTTACCCGCAAAATATGAGTTAAAATAACATTCAGTTTCTATCCTATATATTTCTCTGCATCTTGATATTTCGAAAAATTCCAGAATCAAAATAATGTTAAGTCAAGGAAAAAAAGAATAAATATTTTTTTTAATAAGCGTTTTGTCGTCAAAACAATTCAAACTCAAAATAAAATGAGTTCGAAATCCTTCCGTTAAATTAGAAAACCAGAGAGATACTCAAGAGCTATTTAATTATAAAATGAAAACTGATTTTACAACTTAAGAACTTTTATAGATTTACTTACTTTATAGCGTTTACTATTTTAGGCTAAATAATACTAATTACCCATGCAGTTTCAGAACACAAGACCATTAAAACCAAAACCGAGAATAACTAACTCTGTTACTGTTAAAACGACTTTACATGCCATGAAAAAATGAGAAGCTATTTTGAAACAAATTATGTTTGATAAATACCCTCTTATCATTAAGCTTAAGCAGCAGTAAAGCTTTAATACAATTCAGGAACAGAATTAAAAATATTCATTTGTGAGGATTGTGTATATTTCTGTTAACAAACAGTGAGTTAATGCACTAAATCACCCTAGTTTTCCTTTTATTTCTTAATGCATAATATAGAGTATTCAGATAATCTTATTTCTTGGTTTTCCACGTAACCAGGAGAGACTTAAGAACACTGTACTGTCACCACATCAAAGTATTTAAGGGATAACTCTCAAATTTAACGATGAAGAAATTATTGAGGAAATAGAATCATTGAAAAGGTGTAGCAGAGAATCTAATTGATAATGAAATTCTCATTTTAATAAAGCACGATGTAGTTTTAATTAAATCAGCCAATCCATTCAACTCAGAAATGAATGGCCAAAAGTGTTTTAACAATGGAAAACATTGTTTATAAAAAAAATTAACTACAGTAAATAATAACATTGTTGTTTGCAGCTCGTTTATTGTTCTATGTTTTATTTCGAAATAATTAATAGCAACAATTACAATAACACAAGAGACACAAATAAAATTAGCAATATATTTGAACTAACAATATATTAAACAATATATTTCACAACAATATAATGAACAATATATTTCACAACAATATATATCACAAGAATGTATTTCACAATAATATATTTCACAACAATATAAATCACAAGAATGTATTTCCCAATAATATATTTCACAACTACATATTAAACAATATACTTCACAATAATATATTTCACAACAATATATATTGCAACAATATACTAAATAATATATTTCAGAACAATATATTAAACATGTTTCACAACAGCATATTAACAATATCATATAATTTAAAGAATGTACAAAACCTTTACTGTTAGGATTCCTCATCCTTACAGTAAAAGTTCCTTATTTAAACGAATAAAATAAAATTCATTGACGAGACAAGCAAAATTAAAGTTTAATCTCTATTTCTCTAAAGCATAGCACAACTTTGTAGCTTAGCGATTTTCAATCTAAACTTACCAAAGCTTTTGTATTTAAAAATGATTATCTATGAATGATTTATTACATTTCTTTATTTAAGTTATTAAATATGTTTTATTTATTTTTAATTAGTTATAAATTTGTAAATTCGAAAACTATCGATATTTATCGACATTTTATATGAAGTATCAATATTATCAAAAAATTATTGGTTTTCCAAAAAGTATTGATAGTGAGCCTGACATGGGTGACAGGTCCACGAGCATTTTTTTTCAAAATAAAACTATTTCTCTCTCTCTCTCTCTTTGTGTGTGTGTGTGTGTGTGTGTGTGTGTGTGTGTGTGTGTGTGTGTGTGTGTGTGTGTGTGTGTGTGTGTGTGTGTGTGTGTGTGTGTGTGTGTGTGAAAGCGCGCTTTTTATACATGAGTTATACGAAGAAAATATAGTGTAAATATAACAAATTTAGAATTCAAACTTTTAAAGAAACACGACTATTCAAATTACTCGGTTTCCAATAAACTTATTTCTGAAATGACGTCTGTCTGTGAGCATTATAACCAAAACTGATTAAGTGAGATCGAGAAATTTCGATGTATAGCCTCTACTCTAAATTTGCAGATTGTCATTAAACTTTGAATGAAATTCAATCAAATGAAAATCTGCTAGTACGGTTATTCAATCTAATTTACACTGGTGGACAAAATTAAGAGATGGAAGGCATTTTCACACATTTCTCGAAACGCATAGCATAAAACCTGCACAGTTGGTTCCCATATAATGGCACTATAGCGCTGGCATCACTGAAATGAGTTTACGTATTTTTGTGGGCGTTGCTAAACCAGCAGGAGGTATAAAAGTCTGCAGCCAGCTGCCCAACTCATTTCACTCGACAACACAGTAGCGATTTGTATTGTGTTTCTTGAATAATCTTGTTGTTTTTTTTGTTGTTGTTGATTTTTCGGTGAAATGAGTGAACATCATCGTTTAGACGAAGGTTTTGGGTAGAGAATTGTAGATAGACTTGAGGCAGGGCAGTCCCAAGCTCAGGTTGCTAGGAAATAGGATGTAACTCTAAGCGTTATTTCGAATTTGTGGAGTCAGTTTAAAAACAGTGGGGCAGTGTCCATATGGCCAGGACAACATCATTCGAGAGCAACAACGCCCAATGAAAAGCAGTATTTGTTACTTACAGCCAAGTGCCAGAGGACGTCTACAGTTACACAACTGTCTAAGGACCTCGCTGCTGCCACAGGAACATTAATTTCAAGGAAGACAGTTGCCAAGAGGCTTGGGGACAGAGGGTTGTATACCAAGAAACCCGCCATTTGCCTTCCACTCATTCCTTCCCACGAAAGAGAGCGTGTATAATGGTGCAGACACTGGATACAGCTGCAATAGGCTAATGTTCTCTTCACAGATGAGTCCAGATTCTGTCTAGAACCTGATTATCGGCGTATATTCCTATGGAGGGAGCCTGGAGCCCAATGCCATCCCAGTAACATCATGGAAAGGGACCATTATACTAGGGGGGAGGACTGATGGTTTGGGCAGGGATCATGCAAGACACCCTCACACCATTTAATGTATTTGACACTGGTTCCTTGAAGGCCCAGAGGTACAGGCAGGAGATCCTATAACCCTATGTGCGTCTTTTCAGGGGTGTTGTTGGTCCTGAATTCATTTTTATGGACGACAATGCCGGACCAAATAGGTCTGTTTTGGTTGAGTAGTATCTGGAAAGCGAAGATATTCATTGAAGGGATTAGACAGTCAAATCTCCTGACCTTTTCCCATTGAGCATGCTTGGGATGCTCTTATAAAGGTTACTGTGATATGCCAACCCCTACCTAGAACCATTCCAGAGTTAAAAACTGCTGTAGTGGAAGAGTGTGAGAGTCTTCCACAAGCACTTCTTAACTCTCTTATTAACAGCGTTGATACTCGTTGTGCATGCTCTTTATCTGTCAAAAGGTGACCACACACTCTACTAGAGGCGACCACATACCATACAAGCCTCACTGTCATTGCCATCTCTCATCATAAAGTTCAATCCACATTGGACTGTTGGCAATAACTCTTGCCAATGAATGGCCCATTAATTTTTGTTTTGCACACATTATTGTCATACTATAAGTTATATCCATACCGAATTTCCTTTATTTTTATCTAGTATTTCTTGAGATATTTGGGAAAATGCCTTCCATCTCTTAATTTTGTCTACCAGTGTAGTACAATAAATACAAAACGAAGAAAACTAGATGAATAAAATTTGATTCACAACTATAACATCTAAAAAATAAATATTGAATCGAATTTGATCTAAATACGAAGAATTATTTTTATTTTCGGTCTGTTCTTCCACAAGTATGTGAACACGATATATCAGAAAAATACAATGACTTAAATATGTGAAAAATGGTGTGTGTTGCTGTTCTCGTGTTCTGCTTTTTACAACGGAAAAGGGGATGCGGTAGCTTCTGAGAGTATGAACCCCCTGAGTATCCGAGGGTAGAAGCATGAGTTCTAGTTTACAAGATACAAACCTTTTTTTTACGGGGTGAACTTCATTCATGCATTTTATTCCTTCATCCGCAGATCTTAATTTAAATCTGGAACAGAGAACGATCTCCTCTCAACCAGTACTCCCACCGGTACTACTCTCGACATGGAGGACTTTGTTATAATGACAGATTTAACGTGCACCAGTCACCACGTACTCTGAGAGTCTTCGGCTGGCTGGTTTGAACTCGCCCAAGGGATACGAAAATTGGTATGTTGTTTTACATTTACACTTGTACTGTTGTATCAAATTCTAATTATTAATTGGTCTGAAGAAAAGATCAAAATTTACATTAGCCTTTCAAGTATTTTATTATTAACCGATTAATCACCAAAGTTCTTGTTTTAATAGGTACTTTCGTAATTATTGTTCGTCAGTGGCATACGATTAAAAAAAGCATGAGTATATCTATTAAGAAGTATGCAAGAATATTTCAGGGAAACAAGTTAAGTTGGTTTAAACATATTTAAAAAGAAATATTTTATTTACTTACCAAACTGGCATATCATATTCAAATAATAATCTTGTTAATTGAAGCGGTAAAACAATGAATAAAGTACGCTTATGTAATAAACTTCCATTTATCTAATTTTAATTTTTGCAAATAGTCCCCACATTCTGTGAATTTTTGATGCAAAATTAAGTACAGTATCTTAAATTTTCATTCACCATAATTATAATTATTATCTCAATATTATCCCTTCGTAGTATGAACCACATCACAATAATATGTGTAATTATTTCCTGAGTTATCTGTTAAATATTAAATATTTGGTACAAAACATGCCTTTTACAAAACATCTCTTGATTTGTACTGCAATCAGCTGTTTTACAAACACCAGACGAACTTCTATAAAGCAAAAATAATGATGGAAAAAAAAGAAGATACTCAGAAGAAAATTTAAAACATCTTATTTATTTCTCATTATTTACATTAAAAAAAATGCTAACAAATTTACGTATGTTTGTGACTTGGGGGTGTTTCAATGATGGAATTTTCTGCTCACAGGCGTATAGCCATGAGATGACTTGTTTGTTAAAAATCATTGCAGAATCAATCAAAAACAAAATACACTTATATCCAAAAATAATTAAATATAAATGGTGAAAGACAAAAAAAACGAGTAAATAATGAGGAATTTGTTCGAACTAATCTATAAGAAATAATCTGATGAAAATGGAAATTCGTTTTTATGTAAAACATTTCAATCAACACATTTATGCGCAAAACACTTCCACTTGTCAGAATTCAGATAAAAGGGCTTAATCGGCTTAAATAGTCCTGACAAATTTTATACTATTCGAAGGAATGATACTAACAATTAAATAGAAGGAATGGCAGCACAAAGATCACAGTTAGGCAATTTTATGAAAGGAAAAATCATTCAAATAGAATATTTGTATGATTTTTTAGGGTGATCACGAACTGAAGTCTCAATTTCTGAATGTTCCTCAAAGTGCAGTCATAAGGCAGTAGCAAAGTGTTCGAAGAGAAGAATATGTTAATTGATGGTCATTAATAGGTAGATTGAGAATCGCGAATGTTAACTGGCTCAGATATCTGGCAATAATAGTGAAACGTCAAAAGTGAAAAAGTTGTGCCAAAATGCTGATTTAGCTCTCTTAATAGCCGCAGAAACTCTAATTTCCATTTAAAAGGATAAAAGGGAATAATGTTGATATAATTCAGAAAACTAATTATTTGCATTCCTATCGATCTCGCGTATAAATTTCTTCGATTAAATTGAAATTTGGAGTATCAGAACTGAAGTTTGGGAAAGTGTACCAATGTGAAGTTCAATGACAAGTGCCGCTTTAATCTGAATACTGATTTTAATAAGATAATAATATGGAAAGAACTGGAAGCTTACTGGGGAAACATCACAGAAAGATATTTTTTTCCATACCGTGTACAGACTGTCATATCTACCTATATTTTATTTAATATTAGTTTTATTAGCTATGCCAAAGTGAATTTAGTATTAATTTTATTTTAGACCAATGTGACAAGTTTGAGACAGTGGACCAATGTGAAGTTCAGTGACAAGAGCCGCTTCAGTCTGAATACCGATTTTAATAAGATAATAATATGGAAATAAAATGAAACTTATGTTTACTAATCCCAGAAAGATATTATTTTCCATGGTGTGAACAGACTGTCATGTCTACCTATCTTTCATTTAGTATTAATTTTATTAACTGTGTTATTTTATTAATTTTAACCAAATAACTTTTGTTTGAACTTGTTTTGGATTCAGTTCGAAAATTAGGTCTTTAGAAAATAAACTCAATGGAAGCCAGAAAACGCCTACTTATTTCCTCTTGAACTTTCCGCTACATTTTAGAGTCTTCGGTTGTTGTTGATGTTTTTAGGGCCATTCTCTACTCAGTAAGCAGCATCATAGATGCGCTGGTAGTGCAAGATAATATTACAGTGAGATAATGCAATACAGACATCATACTGGATCACTGAAGAGACTTGCATATCTTTCAGACAGGATCTAAGGCTGATAAAAAAGTAGAGCCCTTGGTCTTATATTCGCCTATTTCTTAATTGTGACGGTTCTGCCTTCATACATTTAGATGATAATGTCTCTTGCCCACTTTCAAACCTGATAGATGACTTCCTAGAAACTGAAAATATCCAACGCATGCCTCATCACCTAACTTGAATTCCGTTATAATTATATGAAATATGCTCGAAAGACAAGACTTGCAGCTTTCTTCATTTACCAAAAGAAAACTTCGTGACTTTAAAATACTTTGAGTCTGTAGCTCACCGAACAAAATCATAAAGTTTGTATAATCGTTCCATTGCCACCAGACCATCAAAGACGACTACACACGTCTTTAAAGTAAGGAAAATCCTCTTTAATTTTCATTAAAATGTTAACTCCTGCTATGCCTATTTTCCATGCAAATTGCTTGTAGGATTAAAAAAAAATGTTAATATCGTTAAATCGCATTATTTTCTTATTTTTAATCGTTTTATTCTCGCATATCTCGCTTCAGGCCATTCTCGCAGAGTTCCATCAATATTCAGATAATTATTAATTTGCACAACAATGTACATGTGTGTTTATAGAAAATTTCATAGAACGAAAAAAACATTACCGAATAACTTGTACTTAGTGTATATGGCTCTATTCACCAAAGCATCTAACTCATAACTGTCAATTTACCAGTTTTTAGGTATATTATAAACAGAGATGCTATTTACAAAATGCTGAATAACTTTTTTTCTTTCGAATTGTTACAAAAATCACTTAAAGAAGTAACATAAATAGTTTTTTTAAATCAATTACTACTTAGGTTATTAGGAAAAATTTATTTTAGTTACTCTTTGTTAAATAATTACAATTGTTGCACACGTTTTCCTCTTTACTACGTAAGGAGAGGTGTAGTAGCTTCTGAGGATATGGACCCCTGAGCAGCCAAGGGCAGAAATCTGACTTCTAGCTCATATACGTCACAAACCCTTTCTACATGGCGGACTTCATTCATGCATTTCATTCATTCATCCAACGATTGTAATTTAGATCTGAAACAGAGAACGATCACCTCTGACCCAGTACTCCCAATGGTATTACTCTCCATATGGAGAATTTGTGACCATGACAGATTTAGCGCCCCCCAAACATGGAGAGTTTTTGGCTGTCAGATTTTAACTCGTAACCCAAGGAATGCGAATCCAACACCCTACCAACCAGGCTATCCTGGCCTGAAAATTACAATTAATATAAATAATTTATCAAAAAATTATATTGGAGAGAATTTTTAATTAATAAAAAGTTAATGAAATATTATTTGAAAAAAACTGTATTAACATCAAATGTCATCCACTAACCGTTTTAAAAAATTTGCTTGAACTTGATTGGATGAATAAACATTGAATAAACATTTTATTAACGATTGAAAATTTAAACAATATATATATATATATATATATATATATATATATATATATAATATAGGGAGAGTGTGAGCTAATGGTAGGGGTTGAAAAAAACACCTAAACTTTAAAAATATTAATTTTTTTATATATTTTTAATTTTCTTAAAAGTAATTTTTAGAATTTAGGCTTGAAACTTTGAATGTAATCTATACCAAATCGGGTTAATGAACAAAAATTAGAGAAACCAATATTTCGACTCGAATGGGCCATAAATTCCATTCGCAAGTCACTTCTTGAAACCCAAACTTCTTTAAGTAGCCCCATAATTCCCGCAGACTCCATTTCAGTAACGAGAATGGAGACCGTTTCCACAGAACTTTCGCAACCCATTCACTACCTAGATCTACAATTAATTAGAGGACATCCGTCTCATCCACCGAGCTGTTCTGCCCTTTTCATCGCCGGCCGTGAAACGACCCGTTTAATAGATTAATCCAATTTCTCCTCGGCCACTATTGGTTTATGTCTTCAATTTATAAAAAGATTTATCATTTCAACAGTTGGTTTGAAATCCGATAAATCTTAGATGTCGTCTGCTTCCACCTTTGTTTGGAACGATGGAAACCGGCAAGGGACTGCTGTCTGACAAACAAACTTAGCAAAAACAAATAATATAAAAAAAAGTAAGTCGATTCCTACTCAGGTCAACTAAGAAAAATTTTATTTTTGTTACTTTTTGTTAAATAGTTACAACTAATATAAATAATTTATTAAAAAATTATTGATTTTCGCAGGAACTGAATTCGCATTCTTCACCTTCAAGGGAAAAATACTGAAATCTTTGCATTTTACCAATTGAGCTACTGGCTGTTGATTTCAGTTTTCATTACTAAGTGCTAGAACTCTATTTAAAGTATTAAAAATGAACTAAATGTAATTAATGTATTAATATTTGAAAAAAACTGCGCATAAGTGAATTTCCAGCGCCGTTTGTGGCAACGCAAATGCGTTAATATTCTACGCCAGTTGGGGTAGTGCAATGCAAATTAGAATTTTTTAATTTCCTTTGTTCTCTTTTATTTTAAGTTAAAAAGACTTCAAAAAGAATTTAAAAAATCGCTTAATTAATAATATTTAATTTTAAATGCATCAAACAGTAAGAAAATAAGCAGAATCGCATGAAATAATCAATTGAAAACTTGTTACACCACACCTCATTAACTTAGGGAAAAAAGAAATTGAGGTCTAACTCATTTGGCAGTGGGAAAATGAAAACTTATGGCGAGGAATTTAATTTTCAATTAATAAAAAATGATTTAACAAATTAATGAATTATTATTTGAAAAAACTGTATTATCATCAAGTGTTTTTTTAAAAAGATATTTCAATATCAGAGGATATA
>JAOUZG010020323.1:350481-420035 GCA_026289955.1 Argiope argentata
ATATATATTCATTTTCATGTAAATGAAATAAGATAAGTCTTATATACATTCAGAAAAAGTAAACAACATATTAATAAAAAACAGTTTTTAAAACTTTATAGAAATATATATAAAATGGAATATATATGGTAAGAATAATAATAAATTGAGAGTACTCTTATCCATATGGCAATTAATATTTAAATATTCTATTTCAATAACTTTATATACAATACCTTTAATAGCAGATTCCATTCTCTTAAATTCCACAAAGATTCGAACAGACTCATCATCTGGTCCAGCTGGTAGTTCAAATATGATACATTTTACTACTTCTCCATATTTACCACATTCTTCCTTAGTCTCTGGCTCTAAATCCTCATCCACCTCTCCTGGACCAACCATATTCTTTGAAATGGTAGGAAATAAAAGATAAAAACAGCTTTATTAGATGTTTAAAAATTTCTTAAACAATTTCTATGTTAAATTATTGGAAATTTCATAATTTTGAGTCCCATCTTTGTAAATAACACTAAAAATATAATTATATTTTAGTACTTCTATCAGAAATGAATAACTATCTAACTAAAATATGTATCTAAAACAACAAATCTATTACTTAAAGATTATTTAAATGTAATTATTAAGTCATTTCATACATTTAATGGCTAGCATTTTTGGTTTGACCAAGTGCAAAATGATATACAATTTAAATATTGGAAACATTTAAAGTTAAACTAAAAAAATTAATCATACTCACACCACATACACAAATCAAATAAATTATTACCCATAGGGTTAAAGCGAAAATAAATGGCAAAAACAATTTGTTAAGTAAAGTGATCCAAACACAATATTTTTTTTTAATAAAAATTAAGGAAGCTGTAATGTATGCTAGCAAAAGGAAAAAAAATATCTTATGTGAATATAAGTAATATCATAATTAAAGATTATACTTTTAAATGTTATTTATTAGACTAGCTCTGAAACATAATACTAAAAGAAATTTGGCCAAATCAAAATCAGAAGAAAAAAAATTATTTTGATTATTAATATTTCTTCAGTATGCTATGCTAATTATCATGGTGTAAATGAATAGAAATCAGTAAAAATTAGTCAGTTGAATACATTTAGGTCATTTCTTGATTCAGTTGTATTTCATGTTAACACTTACTCTAAAATCATTTATGCCAAGTCAATTCTAAATTACAACTTTCTTTTTATTGTTGTGACTTTATTATTTTAAAAATGTGTTTAACTAATAACACAATATCTTGAAATCAAAAATATTCATTGATATTTCATATTGAATACTATCTCTCCCCACCTCTTTTCTCATGTCAAGGGGAAATAAAGAGAAATCATATTTATTACTAGTGTTAAGTTTGAAGAAACTAGAATAGCATTTAAAGAGTAGAATGATAAGTAAACTCAACAAATTCATTTTCAAAGATAATTTTCAAGAAATTGTTAATAGATAAATAAATAGAATTTAATAAGTTTTTCCATTAAAAGTTAAATGTTTTAATGCTTTATTTTCAGAAAAATATCTCTATTAGCTTTCATACATATCTTCACTTTATCATCAACATTCAAATACAAAATGATAAAACAAACTCAAAATCTGTTATTTCTCTAGATTTAAAAGTTATTAATTGCATGTTTTCTAGTCTGTGTTCAATATGATGAAGGTATCAAGTTAAAAGCAAAATCTACTAACGACTTCAAATCATTTCAAATATTTAGAAAAGCAGTAAAAGTTTTATATCAATTTAACATAGAAATTACTGATGCTTCTAATAAACGGCTAGTTAACTAAAATATATTTGATATATTTATCCATACCCTGAGTAAAACTACTTTTGAAGGATTTTTCATAATTTCTGTGATAGAATCTGCTTGAGAAGAAGATACAGAACTAATAGCTTGAGGAGGTGCCAGAGGAGCAGGTAGTTGAAACTGAGGAGGAGAGGGGGGTTGTGCCTCAGAATCTGTAAAAAAATAAGATTATGAAAAAGTATTAGTTCTATGTATCATAAGTTAATCAAAAAAATCAGCTCCCAAAATGAATAAAGAAATAAATTTTTCATCAAACATTATTAAGTTTATTTCTCGCTTTATTCATAAAGATACAGATTAATATTTTGAAGTGAATTTAATATTTCCTTAAACTGAAAGAAGAAGAAAAAAGATTTAACAATTTATGGTTTGAAATAAATCAATGAAATGAATGCATGGTATATATGATATTTACATAAAATGAATGAAAATTTATAAGCTAAGATTTAGAAACTACAAATTCCGAGTACTTTTTTAAAAAATTGAGGTGGAGATGGGAGTTATACTTGGACAACTATATAAAAAAACCATAAAATATTAATTTTTTTCATAAATAAATTTTTAATCAATTTGCAAAGTGAGCAAGAAAATCAATTTGCAAAGTGAGAAAGAAAATCAATTTGCAAAGTGAGAAAGAAAATCAATTTGCAAAGTGAGCAAGAAAATCAATTTTCCATTCCTCCCAACTCTCCCCCATTATCATCTTGTGCATTAATTGTATCATTTATTCTGGCAAATTTTTGAATATTCTAATCACATATTACTAACAAAATAAATAAAAACACATAATTTAATTTAAATGTAAATAGGAGCATTTATAATTTTTATAAACTATTCATGAATTTCAATTAATCTTGGAATCTTTGGATAAAATTTTATAATTTTAGAATATCTGGATTTTAAGAAAAGAATTAATATAAATCATTACATATATTTAATGGGCTAAATATGAAAATGGAATTAAGGAAACTTTTGTATAACATATTTCTACACTGAATAAACTTTCTTAAAACTACAAATAAATCACAATAAAATTCTGGGGCAAAAAGCTTACATTTAGCTAGGTCTTTCTCGTGAATAATCTTTCCTCCTCTTTTACTAGTTTTTTCAACTTGTAAAGCTTGGCTCATTCCTTGTTCTTTTTTACCTAAACCTTGACCTTCTTTAAAACCATATTTAGCCATAATACGAGCAGCAACTGAACTTCTATTAAAAAGAAAGACAAACACAATAAATACATAGTTTAGTAAAATTACAAAACTTTTACGAAAAGACATCCATGGAGCTTTTTTTATATATGTAACAAATCGTGAGCTTAATCTCAGAATATAAAACAGAATTACCTCTCTTACTGAAAAAAAAAAGAAAAGAAAAGAAAAGAAGAATCTAATGATATGTTAAAGACTTTCATAGACCATAATAATTGCATAATTTAGTAATTGAAAATTATAAATTAAAAAATATATAGACCATTACTATTAATGACCTAATGTATCATTATTTTCTAACCTAAGATTTATAAATGTTTGTTAAGAGCATTTCAGATAGCTGCTCTATTCATTCCAGTTCTAAGTTCATTTTGAGATCATAATGAGAGCATCCTTACTGTTAGTCAGAGCATGGTTGTAACTTGATGCTTAACTGCATTCCCATTTTAATGAAAACAAAATTAATTTAAATAAGTATAAACTTCATAAAAATCTCAAATCTTATTTTTGACTAGTAATGGGAAGAATGAAGGGAGCATCAAAGAGAAATATATATCAATCTTTAATTAAATTCAAGCAAATGAACCACAAATAGCATACAACTAAAATACTTTAAATTTAAAATCTTAAGTTACACTGCTAATTCCTATTTGATTCAGTTCTGTATTAAGAATCTCAATTCGTCTATGACTTTTCAAACTTTTTTTTTTCACAAACTTCAATGTTTTCTCTTCAGCTTTCATTTTTTTTAATCATTTAGCTTAACTGTTCTGCACTTCTTTTTACTCTTTATATCATTTTGAGATCTAACATTTGCTTGCTCATGTTTCTGATAAAATGTGCATTCTTTATTATTTCATTTTTTGCAAAACTTCAAACACCTCAAATTTTACTGAATAACAAGTAACATCAGACAGAAATTCATTAAACACTATTGAAATGCAATCACAGACTTGTTTATAGAGTTGTCTGCAATTCACAGGAATAGAAAGATTGCTTTTCTACTGCTTTAAAAGAAAGAGACTTGTTTGGCATTTCTCCACAAATCTCATACTCCTAGCAAGTGCATAAGTGAGCGGGGAATTGCCTGAAATTCTATGAAAGAATCTATATATATAAAAAATAGCATCCAGATTTCATCTTTTTTTCTCAATAATAAGTTTTTTGTATACTATTCCTAAAAAACTTCACACTTAATTTGCTAATATCAGAGAAACTTTTGCTTGGAAAATAAAAATCTATTAACATTTATTAGAACCTTCAAAAATACTCTTCATGCACCAAAATCTTTCAAACAATTAGTAGCTTTTCTTTCATATTATGTGCAAATAATGTCAAAATTGAATAGTCTCTCTAGGAGAATATTAAAATGTAATTTTGGTCAATAACAAGGGAAAATTTAGGCAACAACAGATCTTTACCATATTTTGCATGTTTACACAATTTATATTTTGGCGCAAGAAGCTTATATTTTTCTACATTCAAATTTTAGTTTGGGAAGCTTTTCTTTTTCAACAAACAAATTTTGATGCAGGAATTTTACACTTTTCAATATTCACTGCTTATAACAAACAATACCAAGTCAACCTGCATTTCAATAGTTCAATTAGCAATTAAATTCTCTTCAAAAGATTCACAAACTATAGGTTAGGAGACAATTCTTAGTGGGCTGCATTAAGGTCTTGAATATAAATACACTATTTCACATCATACAAAGATGTGATAAGAACTTACACTTTCATAGAACTATAAATTTTTTTAAAAAATGTAAAATTGTTAAATAATAAGTATTTTTTTATTGGCAAAAGTTCCATTCTATCCTAAAAAAATTTCCAAAAAGAATTATGTCATTCACAATTGAAAAATTTTATGCACTGAGGATGAAGATGATTGCTAAAAATACAGTTTTCAATCAGAATTAGATCTTTTAAAGACAGAAATTCCTGTTGTAGCCTTAAAGTTTTGATTTTTCGAGGATCAAATGAAGAGTCTAGTCACTCAAATACAGAAATGGAAAGAAAAAAAATCAAGTAGTTTCCAGGGAATATGGGAACCTTGCAATACATAAAATTTCTATGCCAAGGAACATTCCAATTCTAACAAAGCATTATAAAAAAGAACAAGTATAAGTTATACCTTTTGTACTAAAAAATTTTTATAAGTATCTTAATAAAAATATTTAGAAATAATTCCTATAAGTGAAACGAATTTGATTCAAACAAAGAATAAATTTTAATTTATTTTTATACACCTAATAAGGATATATTAAAAAATTAAAAGCTCATAAAATCAAAATAAATGTTTGTTAAATGTTCAAAAAGAATGCTATCAATTTAAGTAAGCATTAAAAACAGAACTATAAAATAATATCTATATTACATATTGAGACAAAAAAATGTGTGCATTAAAAGTAATAAATACTCGTTTTTATATTTAGCTGAAACTCATATCAAATTTCACAAAATGTAATTGTTCATAAAGTCAATATAAAGATTCTAGTTATCTTAAATAATATCTCCGAAAACATTTACTGATAAAATTTTATTAATTAAGAATTTAAAATATTTATAAACACAAATAAAATTTATAGTTAACACTGCTAATAATATTCATTCAATTAATAGAAAAGTACAACATATAACAGTTACTTTAAAAATTATGTTCATTATAGTTCATGAATTCAAAGTTTACATTATATTTTTAAAACATACCCTGATTGAAATGGAGTAGAAGGTATTGGAGTTTGTTCTTTTTTCTCAGTTGATTCCATAAGTGATGGTGGTGGAGCTATTGCTGCACCAGCACCAGGAACTACACACAAAAGACACAAGTTAATAGAAATTACTTGTGTTCAATTATTTCCATCATTAATCAATCCATAATAAAATTATTGAATTCATTAAAAAATTTGTAAATATAATAAAAGGTGAAAATGTCCTGTGTTTAAATAAAACATCAATTTTTACACATTATGATACTATTAAATCATGTATATATGTAAATAGTAGCATATTAATTTTTAAAAATTAAATATAATCTTTTATTATTTTAATTCTTATGAAATCACAACACATAATAGAATAAATAAGGTAGATTCAAATATGTAAAATGAACTAGTCATTTTTAATAAAATACTATTGACAAAACCCCATTTCCTGTGTATATTTTCTTTGATATAAGATAATATATTCATACTATGTGCAATGTTAATAGAATCTACAATAATCCAACAAGCTAAATAGTGTAAAAATAAAACACATCATCATGAATAGTGCCCTTAACTACTATAATAGCTTCTTCCTACAAACTGCATAATTTTTTTTCATAGATTTTTTTACAAGATCTCTATATAATTAATTAAAATTTTAGTTATAGCTTCTTCCTAATTCCTATCACTGCTGTAACTACAGTGTATATTTACTTTTAATAATTAAATTAATAAAAAACTATTAGATTATTTATAAAATCATTAAATGTTAATAATGTTACCAAGTATAATTATCTTAAGTATTGATTAAAAATTTCAAATAGAAAAGCATCCAGAAGACACTTTTCCTAAAATTAATAAACAAATGTACAATTAAGTGCACTATTAAGTTGGTATAAATATCTTCTGAAAAAAATTTTGCATGATGAGAAAAAATTAAAGCTGAATGAATGCTACCTCTTCTAGGTCTTTCTTCTTCATATTCTTCTTCTCGGGGTGGTCTATCTAGCTCTCTACTACTCCTGTCAAATTCTCTATTCCTTTCATAACGATCCCTCTTATTATATCTGAAAAAATTTCCATCATTAATGCAACTAAATAAGGATTTTAGGGTAAAATAATTATACGATGAACACAAATAAGGACTCCATTAAAAAAATAGCATTATTGCAATTTACGAGATTTTAATATTTTTTTCAAAAAAACTGCCTATTCATATAAATAAAAAATAATAATTGTTAAATAAAAGAGATTACGATATTGCTGGGTTTTCTTTTTTTTTTAATTCAGTTCCTAATTTTAATGAGAAATTGCAAAAAAGATTATTCATTTAAAAGTGCTTGTCCAGAAAATAAAACTGATTACAAGAATAAGGATGAGAATAGTGATCTTGAAACTTGTATTTTAATTATTTGAATTACATGAAAAAATTTAAAATATAATAAAATTTATGGAATAATGATGAAAATCCTTTGCATGTAGTACAAGAAAATATTTATAAGTGTACATACATAAGAGCACAATATTTATCAGAAATTTAAAAAATTGTATTTAAAAAAAAAGATTCATTTTAAAAAAAAAGATTCATTTAAAAAAAAATAAGAAAACTTGGTAATTTAAGTTTTATTTTTTATTTACTTCTCCCTTTTGCTTAAAAATTTTATTTTTAGAATTTATAGATTTGAAATTATTTGTTTTACAGAAACACACATATTTGTTGTTTTTGCTGTACACTATAAATCATTTTTACTAAATGTGACAAAAAAGGAATTTGAACTGATTGATATAAATTTTACAATAATAGCATGACAGAATTTTTTTTTTCATAACCAATAACAAATATTATATAATACGTCCTTTCTTTTTCTCAAAAAATATCTCTACAGTGCCTTAGTGCATTTTTTTTTATCCATTTATTTGGGAACATTTTAATTCCCTCTTGTAAAAGTTCTAAAATTGAAATAGGCACTGCTGTTCACAAAGTCACAGTATCAAATATAAAATTTGAAGAATGCAACAAACAAAAATAAAAATCTTTAAATACATTTATAAAAATATTTTTTTAAAAAAATGCATTAAGCTTGCTAATTTTTTGTATGCATTTCTTCCTTGTCTACCTTATTACAGATCACTGATTTTGCTTGTAGAGGGCATATGGCTTGGAAACACAATCAGCAGGCTTCAGTAGAAAACAAAAACAACATTTATTCGACATGAAGAGGGTAAACAAAAATGACAAATATGTACATCCAAGATGAACACACAGCAGCACAGTAACCCACAAGTAGCAGATACCCACATGTAGAAATCAACCACAACACACAAAGATGCCAAACAGAATTCAACAGGAGAGGTAATCCTTGGAGCTTTGCTCTATGGTCTCTCCAAACAGCTGAAGTTCTCACTGTCTCCTTGCTTTAGCTACCGACTAATTACCACACAAATAGCTACGACATGCACAACACCATACTCTTCACAATACAACAGGACTTGGCACACAGCAGCTTAATACTCACTTGAACTCCACATAACATTGGTACTCTGCCATTGCTTCGCTAAACTTATCACTAGTCTTCTACACCAAACTCCACTCCCGACTCCAATCAACCTGCAGCAAAAGGTTGTTGAGTTGATGGAGCATCTAGCCCTGGAAGGGGCTTATCACCAGTAATAACAGATTACAACAATATTATAGTCAATATGTTGCCAAGATCATCTCCGTAGAGTGCAAAGAGTGCCTGGTCTTTGTGAAAGCAGAAGCGTGAGCTGAACTGATGGGAGACTATAGGAGTAAGGGACCAATCAGAATGGCCTGTCTTCTGAGAAAGTGGTGAGGAACATCAGTCGGTGTGTATTTAGGGGAGAGGAATCAGGTCTGGATCTGGATCTAGGTAGCTAGATAAACTATTGTTTGTTGACATCTAATCAGGGTGTGAGGATATTGAAGTAGTTGTATAAACAGGGAATTTAATTGTTACGTGTTCAAGTGTTTCTTCTCTTCTAGGTCTTTTATTTTTCTAGCTAACCTGGCAGCTTTAATTAAACTGAAAAATTCTTGAAAAATGGCTTCTATTTCCTTAAGGGCTTCTATAACTTCTTTCATGTCTTTTAGCTCAATAGGTGTAGAGACTTCCAAAGGTGGCATATTTCTGTTTCTGGCTGAGGGTGCTGATACTCAATGTTATTCTTGGTTTTGGGAGGGGAGAATCTTATTCTCCCCTCCCAAAACCGAATCTTATTCTATTTTCAGGGATCCAAGTTATTTCTGCATGGGTGGGGATGTCCAGCTCTGATGGTTAGTTTTGGGTATTTTTTACACCTTTTCCAGACTTCAAGATGAATTATTTTGTTGCAGTTGATGAATATAGGGTCTTGGATTTACTCCTTTAATTGGCAATCTCTTGTTTGGTGTTTACTACAGCATTTAATGCATTTAGATGCCATTTGGCAGTTTTTAGATGAGTGGTAAGAGCAATTGAAACACATTGTGGCAGTGGGTTTTTTTCCTGTTTGTTTTCACTTTGACCCTAAGGTAGAGGAAACTTGTTTCATTATAGATATTTTGTTAGTTTGACATTCTTTTGATATCGAAAAGGAAGATGGGGTAGATGGCCTGTTGGTCTGTAATTTTAAAGCTGCAAAATACTAATAACATCCTAATTCTTTTCCTGCAATGCTGTCTTTATTTCCACCTTTCATTGTTTTCAGGTAGTCCCTTAATAATTACTTTTAATGGTCTGCCGTCTACATTTTAGGAAAGGGTGTATTCTTCACCTGAGGAATCTAATAATTTCTTCTCTTTGGGTTTCTGTTTCTGGGTGTATCGAGATTGAGTTGTTGATGAATTTATTTTCTGTTTCCAAGAACTCTTTATGAATTGTTGCAAGATGATGTTATAATGATCAGTTAACTTGAGGTAGAGAGGAGGCATATTTCTTTTTTCAATTTTATCTTTAGATTGATGTAATTGCAGGGCATCACATTTATTATTGATGGGGATTTCTTGTTAACAATCCCGGTTATTTACTGTTTTGCCGATTTTCTTATTAAACCCATTTTGCAGCTTGAGACTGCGGCTTTTTATAACTCTCAAAAGGAGAGCCAAGAACTTTCTGGGCCAATCAGGGAACATCTGAATTCCTATTGGATGGATCCTCAAAATTTTCAAAGATTCTAGCAATATCCATTTTTACGCCAAATCGTCAAATGGTCGCTAAGCTCCGAGATCACTGACACGGTACCTGCTAAGCATGCACCAGGGCTGATCTTACAACACTATTCATGTTGGGAAGCAAAACTACAGTTTTGTAACAATATTTACAAAATGCAATTATTTTAAAAGGTACCCAATTACATTCAATTCCATTTTCTGATCATTTTATGAAAATTCATATTAATATATTCCAATTTTTAATTCTGACAATTCCAAAAGTATTTATGAAATAAATATATTAATTAGAGATTTTTTTCATTTATAATCCTGCATTATAAATTTTCAATAAACAGTTACCAGAGACAAACATCTTAAAAATCATATAAAATGCATATTTTTATAAAAATGACATCTTTATAAAACATTACTATAGGCATGTTACCAATAAATTGCTGGTTAAAGAATTCAAAGGAAAAGCATAAATTAAGTTCACAAATGAGCTAATTGTTAGTTAATATTTCAAAAAAAAATTAATTATATTTATTTTTAAATAAGAAGAGAAAATAAATTTAGTTTATAATTATTATTTTCTAAAAGTAAAACATTTGGTATAAAAACGTACATTTTTTTCCCATTATGTCTACCATTTTGAAATTTGCAGATTTAGACATATGACATAAAAATATGTTTCAATCTAATATAAACTGCACAGTATATTTTCATGTCTAAACATTTTTAATCTAGATTTCCTATTGGCAATTAAAAATGGAAATAAATGCAAATCCATATAAATATAAGTTGAAAAAATAATACCAAACAAACCTATCATTACGCCTATAAGGTTTTTCATCATTATATTCTCTATCATAATCTCTATCCATTCTATCTCTGTCTCTGTCTCTATCTCTGTCTCGATCACGGTCTCTATCCCTATCTCCTCGATCTCTATCTCTTTCACGATCTCGTATTCTTTTATCACGATCATTTCTATCTCTCATAATTTTTTCATAATCATTAGGCCACAAAGGCTCATATTCTTGTCGGATATCCCAATCACCACCAAGTAAAGTAGGATTTCCTTTAGGTTCCTGCAAAGAAAAATAATATAAAATATAAAAATACAACTTATAAAAAGTATTAATCAAAATTCATGCACACTCATGTCAATAAATTAAGGATAATTCATACTCAGGTGGAAATCAAACTCTAAAATGCATATATCACTCATAAAATTATTACACATATCTTTGAAAATCATATTCAAATTGCAGGAAGCCACTGATAGTAGGTCCCAATGACAAGACTGTAAGACTATATATAAAGAATACAGGCAAAAAAATAAAATTGTTCACACATGCTTTATAAGAATTTCAGTGAAATAATCGCATAGTTAGGATACAAAGGACACATTTGGGTAAATTTTTACCAGCTAGAATTGTCAGCTGTCTGGAATGTGGGCGTAGCCAGCTGGAACTATCTGAGTAACTTGGAATCACCCAGAGCGTCATCCCTAGGCTTTGCAATGATTCCAAGATGATGGTAATGAAAGTAGACATTACAGCACAGGTCTTCCCTGAGCTACAAGACTAAATGAGGACCGGTATTTGGCAATTGCTGCCAAAAGAAACAGATGAAACAGCATTATACCTGTCTTGTCAGCTTTCTTCTGTCATCGATAAGGCGGTTTCAAGGCAGACCGTGTACAGACACTTACGGCAGATTGGTCTATATGCTCATAGGATTTTCAAATGTGTTTTCACTTATTGCAAGTCACTATCACCTGCGATTAGTGGAGAGCATGCATTGCGGACACCACAACAGTAGACTTGAGTGATGTTTTCTGACGAATTCAGATTTAGCTTGCAGTCTGATTCTTGCCAGATTTTCATATGGAGAGCGGCAAGCATCCATTACCCCCAAGAGAACATCGTTGAATGACACCGTTACGTTGGTGGAAGATAGTTCATTTGAGAGGAATTATTCTGGATTCCAGAAATTATCTGCATGTTCAAAGTGTAATCATTACAGGCCAAATCTATCGGAACATCATTAAGGAATAACATGTACGTGTGAAAATGAAGGTCAAGGTACGAACTGGCGGAATGAGTGTTTGTAGCTGAATAATATATCACAATTACAAAGTATACTTGTTTATTGTAGATGTTATCTGGCTTATGAAGCAATCGTCACAATGCTGCCCTACTAGTAGGGTGGCGAAGAGACGAACAATTTTAAAGTGCCAAGCGTTATATCAAGCATGTGTGAGTTGCTGCGTAAAATGTGTTTGACGACTTTTGCTGCAGATAGATAACACCATGACGTCTGCACGAGGTTGCAAGGACAAGGTCACCAATGTGGCAAGTGAAGGTCGAGGTACGAACTCACAACGCTAGTATTTGTAGCCGAGTAACATTAAGATAATACAAAAGTATACTTGTGTATCGTATATGTTATCTGGCTTATGAAGATAGCGCCTCAGATTTGTACCTTGACTTTTATTTGCCACATACGTTTGTTTCGAAGCACCATGGAAACAGAATTTATGTTTATGGATAGCAATGCCCGTCATAGCCGTACAAACATCGTAAACGAATGCCATCGTTTTTAGGATATCAACCATATCGATCGGCTAGCATTCTCATCGGGCTTGAATTCAGTAAAGCATGTGTAAGACATGCTTGGCCAAAGAGTTGCAGCTCGTCAACAACCTCCTACATGTCCACCGGAACTTTGGGGAGCATTGTTTGATGAGTGGTGTAATATCCCCAAGATCATATCGATAATTTGATACTCAGCATGCCTAAGCGTTGGTATTGCATCATCTGGGGGAAAAAAATATGTATTAACCATCATGCCAACCGTGTAATATTGGGTTTTGTAAATAGGCTTATTTTGTAATCTTGCACCAGGGAGCAAAAACTTTTATAAATGATATCAAACATATAGAATATTTTTTTGCTCTTTACCTTTTGTTTAATAAATGGGCTACAAATCAGTCATTTGTTAAGCTTTCAACTCTTTCTTTTCCTGAACTTGCATTATCCTTAATTTATTAACATGACTGTAATACAGCATAAATGAAAAAACATTCTGAATCAACAGCAGATATAATAAATGAATATGTGAATGGAATATTTCTGACATTAAATGCAGTACAATACAATACAGAAGAGGAACTTGGTTCATTGAACAGTGTTATTTCAACATTGAAATAACTGGTATTAATTTACCTATGGGAGAAACAACCACCTCATTAAATGCCACAAGAAATGCTGTGCTTCAGAAATTCTTCCCTTCTGACTCATAGGAAAATGACAATTATTCACAAGAAGTGTATTGTTAAACCACACATACTGATTAATCTTTCCTTATTACTCCTTTTTTCTGTGATGAAGTTATTAGTTATTACTATGCTGAAGCCAAATAAATTTCCAGGTCTGAATTCTATTTCAAATGAGTTTATTAAAAAGTTTCATGTGGCATTTCCTTTACACCAACTTTTTAATATTTAGGTATTTTTCTGCAAGTTTGAAAATTTGCCAAGTTATTCTCATTCCCAAAATAAATGAATTTGGATAACATTAGGTGCATAAGTTTACTTCTGGCTCTTGATAAAGGCTTGGAGAAACTTTTTGTTAATAGGATTTGCTGGTATCTGATGGTGGAGACTTTCTTTCTAGTGATCAGTATAGTTTTATCCTTCAAAAAAGAACTGAAGACCCTCTTTTACGTTTGAATGAGATTGTCCAGAAAGATAAAAAGGCACCTTCCTTCTTTATATTGGTTTTTCTTGATATAAAAGGTACTTTTGACAATGCATGGTGGCCTTGCAATCCTTAAAAAAGCAGAAATTCCTATTAACATTTCTCCACTTGTTGCTGATTTTTTGAATGACAGAATGGCCAAAATGCAACTGGGTTCGACTTCAGCAGTTTGTGGTCTTGTCCTCAGGGATCCGTTTCTGGACCTATTTTTTGAAATATCGTTATCAATGATCTCCTACTTAGACTAAAAAATTTAGCTTGTTGGGACATCATAACTTTTGCTGATGACATCCTAGTTTGTTTCCGAGGTAGCGATCTTTCTGCAACTTTCCTACATGCACAGGAAACTTTGAACTTTGCTTCCCAATGGTTGAAAAGGTTTTAAATTGGACATTAATTCTGATAAAACCAAAGTCATGACTGTTGAAAAACAAAACATTTGCTATAATGAATTACAGCTATATCTCAATGGAGCTCTCTTGACAATGGTAAAACAAATGAAATATCTTGGAGTTATTCTTGACAATAAATTTTCTTTAAAACCTTTAACTTATGTATCAGAGAAATGTGACAAACTACAGCATGGATTAAATCAGATCATATGCAAAACGTTAGATATAAATTTAAACACACATTCGCTCATTTTTAAACTGAGAATTGAATCTTTCTTAATATATGGTACTAGAATATAGGGTGGGATGCTTAAAAAGTGGTACATTCTGTATATCTGCAACACATACAAAGAAGGATGCTAAGATACTTTAGAACTAAGATACTGTTATTCTTCATAATATTGTGTATAGGAAAAATCTCTCTGCTTCTTCCAACTCTAATTATGATTATATTCTGTTTCCATTTTTATTCCCTCATCCCTTATAGAGCCACTATCAATATTATCCAATTCAATGACAAAACCAAGGAAGTTTTCCCTGTTTGGTATACTGATGGAAGTAAAATTAACTGCATAATTGGTTTTACATTTGTTGTTTTCAGAAGTGGTATTGAATCTAAGCACTTTCTATGCATGATGAATACACAGTTTTTGTAGCTGAACTTTTAAGTTTAAACTTTCCCATCAAATGGATCACAGAGCATAACAGTGTAATCTCAGATTATCTCATTTGTACCGATTCTCTTTCATCTTTGGATTCCCTAAAGTCTATTTCTTCATTTTACAAGATAATCATTGAGATCCAAAAGAAATGAAAAGCCTGAAAGATAAAAATAACTTGACAGCTTTTACATTTGTTCATGGACAATGAAAATAAGTGGGCTGATTTCCTTGCAAAAGCAGCCACTATGTACAAAATTAATATCGTAATATTAATATTCCTAAATCCTTTTACAAGATTAGGAGAGAAAAAAATGGTGGAGTCTTGGAATCAAGAATATCTCATTTCAAATACAGGGAAGCTTAACAAAGAAATTTTTATCAACTATTAATAAGAGACTATCTAGTCCTCATTTTTATATTAATTACAAAATAACCCAATTTCTCAAACTATGTGGTAATTTTAAGTTATTTGTACAAAATTAATTTGTTTCCATCATTTTCCAGTGATTGTAATACTAATGGCGAAAAAAATGTTGAAAATGTGCCCCTTTTATGTTCCAAGTTTGTCAAAGAAAGACAGAACCTGAGACTGGCTCTTAGGGGCATTAATATAAATTGATCTCCTAATCTTCACCAAAATTATCTGTGATTTATATATATATATATATATATATATATATATATATATATATATATACAGCCCATTCCAGCATGACTGAATCAACTCTATATAGCCAGATTCATTATTTGGAATTTTAAAAAATTCCTTGACAATGGAAACTCTTTGACCCATAGCTTTCAAGAAAAATGCAAGAAAATTATGACGACATATCCGATTTACTAAAAAAAGAACCTCTATTTGGCTGATGAATCGGGCATTAAGGTTCTGTTTCATGGCCACTATGATCTCCAGATCTGACCTCTTTAGATTTCTTCCTATGGGTCCATTAATTTATTAAGACATAGTTACATAAGAAATGGAATTTAGTCAATTCGTCTCCACAGTGACTTATTTTTATTGACACTAAGATGCTAAAACACATCTCAACCATTAAATGACAAGTACATGCATGCTTCTACATGTGCAGGGGTAATTTCAAACTTCTTCCTATTTAAAATGATATAAGTACTGATGTTCATGTTTCAAATAAAGGTTGTTTTTTTTAACTGGATATGATGTCATACATTTTATCTTGCGTTTTTCTCAAAAATTACAGATCATACAGGTACAATAAATTGACCATTTTTATGTATTCCAAACAATGAATCCATCTGTGCATAGTTTATCCGGCCTAGCTAGGCACCTATATATATATATATATATACCAAGTCAAAACAATTGTATTTGTCATATATTTTATTAATTAAATAATAATTCTTATTTCTACTACAACTGATCAAAAGATATAAATAGATTACAAAAAAAAATATCAAATAATCTGATTTAAAAGTGAAATACTGCATAAATCAGCTAAATTATACACCAAGGAGCTCTTCAATAACAATAAAGGTATGCTTTTATCAATCAGTCAAATCCCTTAAAATTTCTTCTTCACAGATAAACAACAAAAATTTCCTCAGCTGAATATTCAGAATCATTAATAATCATTTTACATACAATAAACAATGCAGCTTGCAATTAGTCTGGAAAATATATAATTTCTTTTCTTAATATATCAATGTTTAGTTTTCCATATAATTATTCATTTACCAAACTCTATCTGTCTTCTTCTAACCAGTTTCCATTAGTTTTTATGACAGAAAAAAATCCATTTCAATCTCCATTATTCCCTACTTTTATTACCAATCAGAAAATTGGCATACATGATTTTTTAAGTGAGAGATATTAAAGGGATTTACCAAAAAGTGGCACAAAGAAAGGGAGACTTTGACAGGCCATGGACAATATATTGCTCTAAAAATATATTTCATTAATAATAACTTTTACAGACTTCCAAAAGATTTTAATTTTGTTTCCATACCTAAATAAAATATAAAATTCAAAATATAGACAGAAACTAAGCATACACATTTTCTTGGCTAAAGTTTCCATATAATATTTATTAATAATATGTTCAAATACTTTATTATATTCATCTTAATAAATTATTTCTTATTTTTAGACTTATTTTGATTAACACAAATGTCTTAAGTCCATTTATATATAACTATATCATGAGCAAAATCTTAATAAACAGAATAAAAATCCATTAAAAAATCCTATTAACTAAAAAATTTGTAAAAGTATCAGCATTTACATCCATAAAAATGGTAAAATAGATACCTTTGGTCCAAGTCCTAAAATAGGGAGTTGAGGTTCATCTGTATCATCTTTTCTAGATTTTAAATCAACAACAGGTGGTAGCACAGCACCACTTTTTTTCAGTTGCTCTCGCTAATTAAAAAAAAATCCCCAAATGTGTTAAAGTTAAAAAATTGTTAAAGAAAGCAGTATTATAAAATTAAAAATATATAAGCAAAGAAGCATTACTAAAAATTTATCTGAAAGGCATATGAATTTGTTATTGGTATAATTACATTATGGGAAAAAATGTAGCTTACTTTATAATATAAACTACTTCAATTTTCTGGTCAAATAAAATATTTCTTCTTATGTAAGACATTCTTAGAATTCAATTCTTGCTGAATAACTTTAATGTATTGGATAGATAAGATGATAAAATATCTAGCTACAGATCTCATTTAGATAAATTTTGTAATTTCCCTTAATGTATTTCACTCATGGGGGAAAAAAACTTTTCTTTTCATTTGTAAAATAGAAAGATGTAAAAAAAAGTTCTGATGTGGATACATGCATGTGTATATTAATGTGTACAATTTTAAATAATTTTTCCAGAAAGAAAGATAATTTAAATTGCTTAAAGGATTTACAATTTTATGTGTTATGAGAACAAAAGTAACACTTTTTTTTAACTTAAGAAGAAAATTTTAAATGAAAATCTTGTATTCGTTGTTTCATTAGTTGAAACATTTTAAAACACAAAGCACAACAATTGTCAACTATACACATTAGACAGTGATGGATTATTTTTGCTGGCAAGACACTTTTAAAAGATTACAAAGGGAATTAGGAATTGATCTTAAGAAGTTTGTAAATATCAATAAATGTCAACTTACAAAATATGAAAATTATTATAAAACTAACAATTACTTTAAAAGTGTCATTTATTTATTTATTTTATTTATATAACATAGGATTGTTTCAAAAGGAAAAAATATTAAAGAGTAAAAATATTGTACATGAATTTAAATTTTTCTGAAATTTAGTTATTAAACTTTATTTTATCAAAAACTTTATATTCAAGACAAGTACTGCATGTAATGATATGTAACACCTATTAAGTATGTAAAACCTATAAACTATGTAACACATTATTGTAAAACTGGCTAATTTTTAATCCAAGAAACAAAATAGAAATTGTTTTACACAGATTTTTTTAAAGGAATCAAATTTTTAAAATAAATAAAAATCTGATAAGACAAATAAAATGTTTTATAAACATGTGATGTACTTATGTATTCGCAATGCAATGTACAATTTTAATATTTTTGTGACCTAACTATCAATTAATAAATTATCTATGTTGCAATTGTACACATGAAAGGATCAATAGTTGTAAATTAAAAAGAATGATTTCAAGAATCCATGTAATTATATTTCAAATAAAAAACCAAACAGTAAGAAATAATTAAAACATTTTCTCTTTTTAATACACAACTAATAAAATTCTATTAAATATTTATTTTTCTTAAAATTAATACTCCATGCAATTTAGACAAAAACATATAGAATCTACAGTATTAAATTTTTAGGGATTAGAAACCATAATTAAAAAAATACATATCAATGGTATAACTTTATTCCTTAAAAGAAGTTTACACTTTTAAATGTTGAAGGTTGCCTTTAGAATACCTATAAATAAAACCAGTTTATGTTACAAAGTTTTCTAAACTATTTCAAAATTTAATGAACTAAAATTTTCAAAAACCATTGAAAAAATTTGAGTTATTTGGTTAACAGCAAAGAAAATCAGGATTATAAAAAATTCAATAGATTTAATCATTTTTACTGACCTAATAATAAACTGAAAATAAAATAAAAAATGATTTATTTAAAATATATTTCTTAATATTTTTATATAAATTCCTATAAATGTATGATAATATCTACTGAAATATTATGGTAATTTCTAAAAATGATATACTTTAAAGATTTATAAAACTATATTTTTACCTTTTTATACATATTTATATAGTTAATGTAATTCATTAAAGAATCATGAAATATCAGTATTGAATATTCATATATATTAAAAGTTAAATAACTTCTATTTGAAAAAAAAAAGAAAATTATCATGGCTTTAAAATTAATATGCTGAATGATGCATATAATTAAAATTCAAAATGCTTAGATATTACCTAATAAAGCATACATATATGTCCCAGAAAAGTTAATTCCTGACTATTGTGCTCAATAATATTTTGTATCAAATAAATTGCTTGAATTCATTTAATAAAACTACATGAAGAATAAAATTATAGAACCTTACTATTTTTATTTACTACTGCAATAATTAAAAAATCCATTATATTCATCACACTAGCATCTTCTTCTAATGCCTACGATAATAGCACCAAGTGATTTTCAATCAGAACTGTATTAGTTAATTAATGATATTTATGAATTTTCTACCAAAAATAATATGGGGGGGGGGAATCCATTTCAATCCTCTGTTAATAAATAGTAACTGAGTATATATGATTGAACTGATATTTAATCTATTCTTAAGAATCAGAGATTTCAGAAAAATTTCAATTAACTAGTGATTTTTTATTTATTTTTAAAGCTTCTTTTAAATTAGTTTAGTAAAATAAGGAAACTGGTAAAATGCAGTAGGAGCAATAGTAAATTAATGGAATAGATATATTTGATAGTTCTCAGTTATTTGGTAGCATAATTGTTAGAAGATTAAATATTGTAGATTGAAATATGACTTTATTCCTTTAATAGTTCAGATCATTATTTTATTAATTATTAAGCACAAGAAAATATCCACTATGAATTATCAATATTTTAAATTCTTATTTACATAAATGCCATGATTAACCTAATGCCTTATAGAAATATTTTAATTAACTGTAATTAGAACATAATGCTGGCAGTCATGACATAAAAAATAAGCAATTGTCAATATCTTTAATTATTAATGAAATTTAAACTGGATGGTAATTTGGATATATGATTATTTACTAGAATTAATAAAATAAATTAATTGAAAATGGTAAATCAAAAATAAAATGTAATAAAATAAATATAAGAAGACATACAATGAGATTGATTAACAGCAAATAATGGAATAGAAGAATACATATAAATTTTGATACTTTTCTGTTAGAAGGAGTTAGTTTTATGATAACATATCAAACTTAGTGACAATTGCTCCTTCTAACAGAAAGTTCAATATGATAGCATAAAGCATTACTCTCTTGTTTTTTAAAATATATATATATATATATATATATATAAACTTTTTTTTTCCTTAAATTACAGAAGCTACAAATTACAGCAGTTTTAAATTTAAAAATTGATGACAAAAAACACATTCAAGGTTCAAAAGTTGCTCTTTAGTTCATATATTGTCTGTAGAAATATTACTTAAAAGATGTCAGAATTTTCTCTTTCTTATTGATTTAAAAAACAATATCTTTTAATAGTGCATTAAATCCAGTAAAATCAATCAATAGTTCAGGTAAAAAATAATTTCTTAACAAAATATTAAGGAAATGATTGTTTGAAATTGAAAAGATTTACAAAAACATAAATATCATTAAAAAAAAACAACATTTAATTTTAAAAATAAAATTATTTCATTTAATTTTTTAAAATATATAATTACAACATTTAACTTTAGAAAATCAAATAATTATAAAATATTTTCATTTAGATATGTCCATGCAATATATTTTACATAATGATACATTATTTGCAGAATTTCCAATCAATCCATACCTTTGCTTGAGTTAAAGCAGCTTTCTTCAATTGCAACTGAGATTGTAGTAATTTAATTCCTGATGACCATCCAACTAAAAAAAAAACTCCAGATAATAATTATTTAATACAATTTCACAATTAATGGCTTCAAACTGCTACTACCATAATATATATAGTGATTTGTTTCATATATTTACAAGCATTTTTAAACTGAAAGACTATATAATTAATTTCCAAGTACAATATTTAGCACAATCTAACAAATCTAAGCATAATCTACAAATATTAGCATAATCTAACTTAATGTCACTTAAAATAATATCTAAAATGTACTTTAATACAGAATAATAAAGAGAAATCATCAAGAGAATTAATGATCTACAACACACTAAACAATATTTATACAATAGATTAAAGTATATATATATATATATATATAATATATATATATATTATCAAAAATGTTTTGTAACATTCTTGTTAGTATAATAATGATTCCAATCAAGTATCTAACATCTTACCAAGATCTGATTTTGGATCCCTTTGGACTTTTTCTTTGGAATCTAAACCTAAGCCATCATAAAGAGACATTGTTTTCTTACATCTAGAAGAAAACGAACTAAAAAGAAGTAAATAAAATATTAAAATTACAATTTACTTAGTATATAGCCGTCAACCATTAATAAAACTTCAAAACAAGCTTTGCTTATGCTATCTATTTTAAACAAAGGAATATAATTTACATAACTAACAAAAATAATTATTAACATTTATACTACAGAAAAAAAATTTGGTGGTAAAACAAGCATGGTTGGCATCTGGTATTTTAATAAAGAGATTGCAGTGATGTTCCCCAATAAAAAAGGAGATTCAATAAGAAATTTCACACAAAGTCTTCTGTTTCCTTCTAAAAATACAGATTAAATTTCAAAAATTTATACAGATCATCCTCTTACTGAGATTAGATTCATGATCTCTTTGGATCTTTATTTTTAGAATTAAATACAAATCTACCAGATCTCTAAAATCAGATATTAAGATTCTTTTGTAAAATTTCTGAAAATTATGAATCAAATCTACAAAGCAGTGTATCGATAAACAATTATTTTGGTGCTAACAATAACTGCTGTTCATAAAATATCTCATTAGAAGTTTGAAAATATAAGTCACAATTAATAGATATTCAAATTATAAGAAAAAGAAACTTATCAGCAATTATTGCATTAAAATATAATTCTTTATTATTATTAAGATAAGTCATATTCATTCATGGCCCACAGTTTTTAATGAAATTAAACACTGTTGTATATTTTGTAAAGTTTTCCAAAAAATATTTCTCTCAAAATATAATTAAATTACATTTTTAGATATTAACATTAATGTTTGAATTAGAATGATACCAATACTTGAATAAAAAAATATTACAAAACATAATTAAATATATAAAATGAATATAACCGTTCTAATCAAAAAGTACAAGATGCTTACTACAAAATATAAATAATGAGGAATGCTGTTATCGACAGAGAACAGCGGAATCTGCAAAGCTTGAAAAGGTGTGCTTTATTTGTCAAGCTGCAAGATTTGGCGCAAAATCACTTCATGTGCACCTCAAGGGGAAAAAATCAGTACGTATTTTTTCCATCATTAAATATGCAGATAAAAACTAAATGCATTATGGGTTTCAAATTTCAAGATGACCCTGAAATAAAATTGAAGGTTTTATAAACTTTTTTTTAATATCGAGTATTAATCATGTCCATTTAAATAAATGTTTACGTCTAAATGTCTCAATAAAGTAGAAGTAAAGTAGTTTATTTCTGTAAATTTGCAAAAAAATGTATTATTCTAACCTAGTATGTCTGAATGATACTGCATGTCATGAACTATTAACAAAAGCGAGGAATTAGAAATTAATTTAAAAAATATGAATTTTCAATAATTTTTTAATCAATAAAATGTTAACGTAGATACCACAGAAATAGCTCTTATTTATGTTTGAATGTTTATTTAGTTGAATTTAACTCAGCACTCTTTGAAATATTAATTTAGGTACAAATTATAATTAGAATTTCTAAGCTATATAGTCTAGAAATCTATATAGACTTGCCATTTCCCCATAACTTCATTCACTCAGAGAAATGAAAATGTAAATGATCTTTAAATAATAGAAACATAAAGTCACACAAAATTTAATCGAGGGCAAAGATAGAAGTCATTGTCCTCAGCTTGACAATCGCTATGTCTTATTAATCGTTCATATCTTTCATATCTAATATCTCACAAAAATCTTACAAAATATTAAAAATAAAGATTAAAATGAAATTTGCTATGAATATTTCAATGTATCATGTCAGAACATCATTTCTTGGACAGACAAGCACCACGTGCTCGCGCAAGTTAAATTATATTTTTATTCATTTTAATTGCTTCACTAAATGAGTCACTTTAGTATTGCAAACGATCCAAAAAAAACTTTGTCTCACCTTTATTGTTTAAAAAAATATTCCATTTCCTATTTATTTCATTTCATATAATCACGTGCCGAAAATGACATTTTTTAAGGTTTTATTTGCTGTAGTCATTAACTTATTTTTAAAAAAATCAGAGCTTTTGTAAATGCAATGGCAATGCGTTATTAAAAGCTGATTTTAATTTTTGAGATGCTCGTACAGATAATAATTTTTTTTTCTCCAACGAAGTTTTGTTGACTCCGCAAACCTCATTCCCAAATCAACATCATGCTCTGACATGATACAAAAAAAAGGGGGAATAGTCTTTCCAAATCATTCTCGTACGCTCTCTAATAAAGGAGTTGGTCTTTTACCAACCGTATTCACCAGAGAAGGCCCTGCACAGTATGGTCTTACCGATAATACCACTGTCTTGAATATAGCATTTTTACTGGATCCATTGTATAATTCTTGGCCAGTTATTTAGCAATTAATTCCTAGCTAATAATATTCGAAAATCTAATTTGTGTTTTAAATTATTTTAGATGCAAAAAATTTAGCACAGAATAGCACTTGTCCAAAATATCACAAAATCCCATACCAATTTGATATATCTTTTTAAATTATCGCATTTGCATGCTTCTAAAAGTACAGACTGACGATCGGTCAACCCCCAAGTTGGATTTGATCGGTGTCTACCCTATTTTAGGGCGTATTGCGGATAGCGCTAGGCCCGAACTCCATACCTTTTGGTTAGTAGTCCAGTACCAAATCCGTTGGGCCAAAAGTGCACTTCGGTCCGAGGGATGTTGGCTGGTATATATAGTTGGCATTCACCACACTATCAAACAATTTTACAGATGTCTATCTACCATATAGCTGACATATAATGTATCACTATTTCAAATCTGTGGTGTCTATTCTATAAATGTTAAATATGTGTGCGGAATTTATCTATCTGGCCCTCTCCATTTTTATAGTTTTCGTGTTAGCTTATATTCGAAAATCCGGACAGACAGACTTCCTCTGAACAAATTTTCTCAAAATTTCATTTAAAAAATATCTACAGATTTGGTATAAAGACTGTATTCTAAATTTCAACTTTCTAGGTCAATGCATTTTTGAGTTATCTATTTTACAGCAGACAGACGGACATTTTTTCAAAAATATGTTTTCCGAAAGCACAGAGATGTAAAACGTAAAGATTCGTTAAAATCTGAATGGTTATTTTTATATATATTTTTTTAACGATTGCTGTACTTTCTCTGCATTCCGTATAAGAGAAAGTAAAAAAAACCCATGTAGGAATCGGTAAATGGCGTAAATGGTGTCAAGCTGTGATTTTGGTGAGAATTTTTTTTTCTACATTGAAAGAGACCTGGTACCCAATTCTTCTGCTTCACTTCAAAAATTATCTTTGTAATATCAGTTTCATTTTTGTATAATTTTTAATATTGTTACAAGTGGTTGAGTGCCGCGGACCACGTAGAAGTTGGCGACGGTTGACGAAGAGCTTCACGCCAGCCGGGTTGGTTTGGCGAAAGGAATAATCTGGTAGCCACTGGATCATACGTGAAGCGCCGCGTTGCTTTACTAGCTTTTTCGGCTCGCGCTTGCTTGGTTATATAAGGGACGGATTGCCGTAACTTAAAGTTAGTTATTTAGTTAGTTAGTAGAGAGTTTTTCTCCTCTCGGAAGAGAAGCGTCTCGCTAGACTAGCGGATTACTTTTCTTGCTTGTTATTAGTGAGCTGTGTTTACGTTTGCTGTTAACGTTGTATTATTGAGCTCGCTGTGATTTACTGTTTACTGTGCTATACAATAGATAGCTGTTTTGCAGTCTGTTTTTATTGTGCGTAAGGCTTGCGAATTACGCTGTAAGTGACTGTTGATTGCTGGATTGTTTTTATTTGAAGTTTTACTTTATCAAGTCATCCTGTAAATACCAGTAAATAAATTTGTTTGTGTTGTCCACAAATAAAGTCCATTCAATCCGAACCCGCTACGCTAAAAACGTAATTTTTTTTAATTTTAATTTACTTCGGTTTCTATCTAGAATAACGCTATGGTGAAATTCTAACTCATCCCTTAAAACACTCAACCTCATGCTTTTGTCAGAGTTAAAATTAAGATTAAAAATTACCTCCTTTGAATATTGAAGTGGGACTTTCACTTCCATTTTTACTTCGTAGTATGTACCTTATTTCTTGACAAATTTGATTAACCCTTTCTCTAAAGGAATGCCACGTTTCTCATAGTTGGGTATACCATTCAAGCATTTTTTAAATCGAACTCATGGGATGACAATGCATACGTGCATTCTAAACTGGAACACTTTTTAATCGTTGCCAGATGACTTCGCGTGTCTATTACTTTTGAAACAAATATAGTTTCAATATCCTGACCTTCAGTTACCTCATACTCTGATTTTCATATTTTATTCCTTATCTGTTACAGGAGAGGGGGAAGAGTAATGAAATAGACAGGGCTGGTAAGTGTAATTGTCCACTCGATAGAATCATCCACATTTCTGATCTCAATACATTTTTTTTGTTACTACTGTGCTACTGTAAATAGTCTTTTTGGGTCTTATCGTCAGCGTTGTTGTATTTGCGTAGTTTTCGGATATATTTCGCGCACTTTTTTTTAAATGAAAAGCCTTTGTTTCGGTTAATTATAGGGGAGGGTAATTTGTCGGAAGAAAAATGTACTTATATTATGAAGGAACTATTAATCTAAAAGGGTACAAAAAAATTACCATTTGAAATCTTAAACTTTTTTTTTGTATATTTTTAAGAAATTAGTGACGCAAAACTCCAGTCCTGTGGGATTTTGAATTAAAAAGTACCGTTACAGTTTTATGATCAGTGAATGCGATTCATCGATCTCTAAATTCTTCTTGAAATGTTATTTCCAATTGTTACGAAGGTTTAGGATTGTAGATTTCAAAAAGATATTCCCATTTCAATTCTGAAAGGGATTTTTAACTGAAAAAGAATTCTGTGGCTTACGTATATGAGGGCTTTCACAGTATATACATGTTTTAACAAGATATGTTTAATAAATATTATTGTTAATGCGTGAGTAAGCTAATATGAGTATTTTCAAATCTAACGCCTCAGCAATTTAAATATTTCTTCAGTCGCTCTCTTGTATTTTCTATTAATATATACTTTATTTATGCAAGATGAATTTGTATCGCTTGCTTTAAAGTCGAGACTGCAAATTGTAACTTTAAAAAAATTCTGAGATGTTTTCATGAATTAAATAAGTCGTGCTTACTGTTCACAGAGATCATAAATAAATAACTTTTTAGTATGCTTAATTCCTTTCCACATTTGATTGTTTTTTAATGCATCCAATAAAATTTCTTAATTTATAATTCAATTTATCATAATTAGTAATCTGAAAGGATAAAAAAATGTACGAGTACATGTAATTTCATAGTCTCTTTATGTATTATGCACTATTTATTAAAACTGTTAAATATAATTAATGAATCGCTTTTTGAAAATTTTACATTAAATGTGTGTTATGAAATTTGAGTTAATTAAATGTAAATTTTAATGTAAATATTTATAAATAGTTTAATTGAATGAAATTAGTTATAATGGAATCTTACATCAACGAGAAAAGGCAGTTTTAAGGGGAGTTTCAATAAAATACGTTATAAAATACATATGCTGTCAACATAACGAGATTGTTAACAGTTTTTATTACCCATTAAAATGTGTATAGTGGAAGATAAGAAATAAATATTTGTTCCTAGGTAACCTTGGAGAAATTTCCATACTCGGCAAGAGCATTTACGCTGTTTCTACGTTTTCTTTGTTGCTTTAGAGGGGCGTTATATAAGTTGTGGCATGCGAGAAGTGAATAATTCAATTCAGTTAACGAGCTACGATAGTTGGCTTAACTTAAGAGACTGTCCTTTCTCTTTGGCGTCCGTTCTAGAGCTTTGCTATTCTAATAATTAGCGAATTAAATAGTGTAATACGTTTGTATTTGTAGCTTGTATTGTGTATATTAAATACATGTTTCTTAGATAATAAATTGTGCATTTTATCTGCGTTTTCTACCCTTAGTACTATTATAAATTTGAAAGTTTGGATGATTGATGGTAGTCAATCACGCTAGAACAGCTATACAAAATTGGAGGAAATTTAGCACGGAGATAAATTATAGTTTAGAGAAGAACATAGGCTAATATTTATTCCAGTTAATTGAGTGGTTAATTTTTAATGAAACAAAAATCAACTTTCCCGCCAAAAATCTTCTCCATCGCTAAATGAGAAATACTGAATACTAACATACTAAATGAGAAAAAAATTTTCGCACTGGAATGGGGTTAGGCTTATAATATTTCAGACCAATCATTTCAAACGATTATGTTTATTTTCTCAGTGTTTAATTCAATTAAAACCAAACATCTGCCCGAGCTTTTTGAATCGTTTGTTTTTATTTAATTGTTTTTCATTTTAACACTATCTTACTCACAAAAGGATATGATATTTTTCTCTGTGATCTTATCATTCTAATGGAATTCTTTATGATTTGTTGTTCTTTTCGTAGATTTCCCGGTGGAAAGACGTTTTCATCACTGAAAAATTCATCTGTTTTCTTTATAGAATTTCTTAAATCGTTTCCTGCTGATAAGAAAAATTAGTTGAACCGAGTAAGTGTATTTATTATTTCCTATTTCTACTTAAGAAAAACATCAGTTTATAGTAATGAGGCTATTAAGAACAAGTGTATTCACTTTTTTTCTTGCACTGTTCTTGTGTTAATATAATTCGATCTTTCCTGTTAATTTCTCTAGATTTTTTTAAATGTTGTACGTATTCCTTCTGCCTACTTTCATTATTTTCGATTAAATTTTTTTGAGTGCTTTCCATATTACAGCATTTTTCGATTTTTTCAATGTTTCCGTTAATTTGCTGCAACATTCATCAAAACCTAATAATTGAAAATGCCATTGCTGCCACATTCGACCATTTCCCTAAAATTTTTGTAACAAACTATTTTTTGGCGAAAATGACTGTATATTAAAGCTGTTGCACTATGTGTATTTGAAATTAAATTGTATTTGTGTTAGATATATATTTTTCATATATACTTATAGTGATATTTGTAGAATCCAGCCAAGTTTTACCAAATTTCCTTGGTGTGCGCCCGGCAAACGGAAAAGTACCCTTATAGTTTTAAGTACATAGTTTTTAAAAGTCCCCCCCCCCCATTCTAATGAGGTTGGACGTAACAATGTTTTCGACCAGTTATTTCAAACGATGCTGTTTATTTTCGTAGTTTATGATAAATTTCAAATTAAACATTGTTTATTAATAGATCTTTCGATTCCTTCAGAAGTACTTTTGAATAAAAATAAAACATATAAATTGAAATTAAAATTTTCTTATCTGCTTTGCTTTACCACAACTGGTGCTTAAAATTCCTGTCTTTTCGTTGCTCCAATTGACACTGAAAATTTATGCATGCATACGGTTTTGATAACATTTTACATTGTGATTAGACTGTGAGTTCTCTCATATACACTGCAGAATTTCCATGCGTGCGAAGTCGCTGGTAAAAGCTAGTATATTATATATCTAACCCTGTTAGTAATATATATATATATATATATATATATATATATATATATATATACGCGTCCAGCTGCAACGTGATTGATTAACTGAGGTTTCTCATATCGGCCACCTGAAATTGAGAACAAAAAGTTGCGGTTGATCTGACATCAGGATGAATTTCTTTGCCTCATAACTTCAGCATTGTAATGATACAGAATTTAAATTAACCATTAAAATTTTCTAATTCACTCTATCTGTAAATGTACCTTTGCATGTACCAATCGGAAACCAGAGTGCTGATTTTCAATGAAAGTCTTGCAATGGCCTTGGCTGCAGAAAAATACTATTCAAAATAACGAGCAACTTCGTATCATTAACAATCTTAAAAAGACTTTTAATGATGATGATGATGTCCTCATTCTTCACGTTCATGCAATTCCAAAAAATATTACATTTCAGCTTAAGTTATTGCTATACCAAATTCGAATGGTATTTTTAATTACTATTAAACAAAGTTCTAGACTAATCTTTTGAATTATATGGTTTAGATTTAGACAAAGATTCTTCTCACGTGGTCAATTGTATATTTATTGGTCTCGGTTTGCTAAATTATACATTCTGTATGTGTGCGCATATAATGGAACAACAACAAAAACAAAGCATTGGAAGAAGATAAATCTAATGCGAGAGCAATGAATGAATCAAACAAGCTAATGGGCAAATCAGTTGTAAAACCTCTGGATATAGTAAATTTTTTATCAACATTTATTTCAAATGTATCATAAATTAAATTTATTTCAAGAGAACTACTAAAAAGTAATTTGATTTGATTTGGGCCACGGGAGAAGATAAAATATCAAAAAAGTTGACAAGTTCGGCATCTTTACTAAAAGTTTTTAATGCGAACGAAATAGCTGCTCACAATGATATTCAAAGTATAAATTGGGATCAAGACAACAGGAATTTTGTAGGTTCCCAGCAATTAAACAAGTGCACTGGAAATGTTATTAAAATATCAATTTACTAATAAATATTTGCCAAATATGTATCATACAAATACATTATAAAGAGCATTTCTTAATGATGATCGAGAAATGTCCTTTACATTCCATTCTTAATATCTTCCAATGAATGCTACTAGAATTAATCAATTTCAGAATACACTCAAGGAAGATGAGGACTTTAATATACTTTCGAATTACTCTTAGAAATTTTGGCCAGAGAGTGAAGGAAAAAAAATATCTCAAGTTTTAGAATTTTTCTAAAATTGCCTTATATTGTTGAAGGTCTTTTAATTTTAATATATAGAACAGTTGATTCTAAAGTATTAAAGCCTGAAATATTGTATTTAATACACGAAGCTCATATTTGATTAGAAAAGTACAAACGTAAAATACGAAATAAAAGTACCGGTCAGGCATGTCACAAAATATGGCTTTGAAAAAGTATTTAAGAATGGGCCATAAGGTCTGTATTTCAAAAAATTCACAAAAAGGAGTCATTGTTATTCCATAGCATTCGTGAAAACCCTTATCAGAAAATAAGAATAGTTATAATGTGTCATATGAATCAAAATTACCTTACTCTTATTAATTATTTTACACAATGGAATGGTGAACAAAAAAAAATAATAATGATAAAACTAAGAGAGAAATAATTCAAATATAATGTAAGTAATAATTGCCAATTTTGGAATGACAGAAGTTACAATTTATGATAACAGACACAAATATTTATGATTCCAAGAAATTTTGGGAAAGTGATGATGATGATGTCGTGTCCACTTTTTACCGCGGAAAGAGGGGTGCAGTAGCTTCTGAGGGTATGAACCCCTGAGCACCCGAGGGCAGAAGTCTGACTTCTAGCTCAAATGAAGATGAAACACACACACATACGCTTGCACAGCCCCTTTTTACAGGGGGGCACATTCACACATCTCACAGATAGCACACAGAAGAACAACCATGCCCGAACAGGGACCTCCAGAACACGAGGCAGACGCGCTACCTCTGTGCCAGAAAGCCGGTGGGAAAGTATTGATAGTATTGAAATCCAAACTCAAGATTTTGATGAATTTGTACGTCTTAGATCTCCATGAATTAGAAAAATTCATTTTTTAAAAACATGTCTATGGCAAATATAACTTAAAAATGTCTTGTGCAAGATGAATGAAATTCGATGTTATCTTTAAATCAAATTTGTAAATTTTTATAAAATTTTGGGCTGATTTGTTCAGAGAAAATCAGTCTGTTCAACTATTTGAATATAAATAAATACGGTAATTACATAACAAAGAGAACTGGATAGTAAAAAAAAATAATCGATAGACATATTTAACATTCGTAGTTTAGACACCTATCAAATTTTAAGCCGAACCCTAGTAACACCCAAATATTGATCAATATTTGCAATATTGTTTAATATTGTGAAATATTGTTTAATATCATATATCACTCAATATTGTACAATATTATGCTACGAGATGTGCTACCAGGGAATTCAATTAGACTTTCTGGTAATCTGTACTTTAAGAAACCTGTAAACGCGATAACTCAAAACTGCAATGACTCTACACGAGTATAAGATTTGTATGTTTATTTTGTTAAAGTTGATTTTGGACATTATTAACTTCATATCAGGGATGAAGGATGTGATCCCCCCAAAAAACAACCATCATCAAGGATTATATGACAAATTTAATAAAAATGCTACATTTACACCAAAGCTTAATATTTCTAAATTGTTTTGAGTTAATAGCATTTAAGATAATCACTAGGACAATACTTTTATTAAATAGCATATGAGAAATTGTTTTAAGTTAATAGCATTTAAGATAATCACTAGGACAATACTTTATTAAATAGCATATGAGAAATTTTTGGTTAGACATCTCTCGTTGGCTCTATCATTATAAAGGACGTAAAGTACTACATCTCGCCAACAATTAAAAAAAAAAACCAGCGCAATGCATCGAATTAAAATTTTGTAAATAGATAAACCCAAGAAAGCATAATCATTTCAGACTATTCTTTTTTTCTAAATTAAACTTCACATTTAACAGAAATCTAATATCTCAGAATCTTCAGTCCGAAATTATGACAAATATTCAGTTTTAAACATTAATAATTTAAATTAATTAATTATATCTGAATCCAGCTTGTTTTACTAAAAAGAAAATAGTTCTTTTTTTTTTTTCGGAAACTTCCAATTGCATAATATATGATTTCAATACTACGCGTGCGCGAAAGAACGGAACGATTTATGTACTTTCTTGGCGACGATACTATACGTTGGCGAAATGCTTCCATTCCCTTTATTTTTTCGAAATGAAAACGCATATATTCTATCAATAGCGAGCCTCAATGCGAAAGCTCATTTCACTGCAGCTCTTTGTAGCCGGCTTTTACCGCTTAAAATGCAAAAAAAAAAAACATTGTTTATCATATTTCTCATGAATAGTCTTATGCAATATTTTGATTGCATCTGAGAATACAATAATTTTTATAAATAAAATGAAAAATATATGTTTTTCTGGTAATATTGCTGCAAGTGAATGCCACTGAAAAGTTAAAATTCTTCTACTACGTCACGCGATATTTGAATGTTAGCGGTTACGATTTTGCAGCGTCGGTTCGTTAACTTGCTTTGATACTGACAGTTAATTCATTTGCTAATTTGCTTTGTTTTGTTAAAATGATTTTTCGAACATTATTAACTGAATTTGTGCCCGCATTTTTACATGATTTTACTTCCTTATTTATAATTTGAAATAACTATTACAGATGTGGACTTTTGACACTTTTTCAAAGCATTTTCTAGATAAACCGTTAACTTGTTATGATCCATTTATGAACTGGGAGATTCGTACAATAGTTGTAAAGGTTTGAATGAATTTTTATATTTGATTTCTGAAGTATTTCAATCTGTAGTACCTAATATTTCTTCATTTGGCATGATCAGTTTTAACATAAATTTGACACGAGATTAAATATTAATTATTGTGCTATACATTTTTTGCTTAGATTGTTTTTCTGCAAGTAGTAAAAAAAATAATAAAGAAACATTATGGATATTTCGTGATTGTTTAAAATACAGTATCGTTATATTATTTATATATATCAATATAAAAATAGTATAATAATTAAGATCTAAAGTTTGTAATAATTGTTGCTAATGTTTTTTAAAATCATTTTTGTTTGTATTTAATTTTTTTAATATGTAGATCTAATATTTTAAAGAAATACTATAATAAAACACCAAAACCTTTTTGTAATTTTATTAGGAGTAAAATATTAAAAAGGCTTCACATTTTTTTAAAAATCAAAGCATGGTTATTTTATGAACATTTAAGACATGTCTAGACAAACAGTATTTAGAAGAAAAGTATGTGATAATGAAAGTAACCTCCTGTGAACTATGAAATGATACATACAATTCAAGTACATATCATGATTTTTTTAAAAATATCCATTGTATCATGAAATCTAACAAATTTATGTAATTCCCCCTCTCCCCGATATGATATTTATTTATGGCACTAATGCATTTATTTTCTTGCTTTGCTTCTAGAAAATAATTCTCATTAGAATCTTTAAAACATATAACCTTTCCACTATTTTTTATTTGTATTTGTAATATTCTAATCTTGTGGATGGGTTCTGAAATATTGCTTTATAATAGCATCAGTTATGATTTTATGAAGCATTTTTATAAATCATGGATTGTCCGCTATTTGCCTTGTTAATCAATCATTGGTATCAACAACCATGATATACATGCTATTCACTTTCTATTGTACCCGAGTAGCTTGCTAACTTTTGTCATATGAACAACTTGATCATTTTTTTACATTATTTTTAAATGTATTGTGTTTTCCTTGTCTATTTGCATAAAGATTTTTTTTTACCAAGAAATATATTGTAATATTTTTCAATAAAAAAAAAGATAATAGATTTGAATAAAAGGAAATCAGAAAATCATTTTTTAATCTTTAATATGATTTCTATATTAATCTTACTTTAAGAAACAGTATGGCAAAACTATTGATGCTGATCAGAAATGGACTTTTTAACATTGATTTGTTTAAAAGATTATTAAGTTCTATTCTGATTCATAATAAACAAATTTTTTTAAAAGTTTTTTATATTTTAAATTAAAGAAATGTATATTTAGCCAGCAGAAGAGGTTATCCTAGAACTTTCTTGCATACACTTTAATATAGATATTATCCCTGTGAATGCCTTGAATGGCACTAGCATACAACAGATGGAAACTACTAACTTTTGACATGAATTTATCAACCTATTGTGTGGTCTCTGATGAATTTTTTGTAATTAATAATTCAAAATTTCAAAGTTTGAATATTGTTTCAAAACAGTTCAATTTTTGATAAATTTTGCCCAACTTATTGAAGTAAAAATTTGACACAGAACTACTTGGCAGAAAGTCATATACCAAATTTAAAATATCTAAGTCATTGTATTTTTGAATTATCAAATAATTCTCTAATTTCTGCTTATATGTAGATGTAGATACCAACAGATATATTTATGTAGATACCAACAGATGGTCAACTCCTTGTTAGATTTAGCTAAAAATTTGATAAACGAACATAGAAGATGTTATATCTGTTCAACCTAATTTATCTACCTAAATCTCTTTATTTTGTTTTGTAGTTTCCATGCTAAATTATTCTCGAACAGTCAGACAGATTTCTTCTGAATTGTTTTTGCTTAAAATTTGATAGAAATCTGCAAGTTTGGCATAAAGACTCTATATCAAATTTCATGTCAAACTTAAAGGATTTTAAAATTATCCTTATCACAGACAAAAAACATTTTACAAAAATTTGTTTTTCAAATTTAGGGACATCTCAATTTTGTCAAAATCTCCGGTTAGCATTTTTTGAGGTATAAAGTACTTTCTCTACACATTTTCCACAAGTATGAGGAAGTAAAAATGCACCTTTTATATAGTTTTTGAATATTATGTTAGGTTGCCTTAATTTATGATGGATAACTTCAGTTTATCTGTATCTTTGCTACAATTGTTTGATTACAGATGACACAAATTTGTTGTAATGTCTTTTCTGTGATAAAAGAAAGTTTGGATTACTACAAAATATTTTATATTATCAGTTTCAAATGTATTGGCCACAGATAGTTTATTACGGAGTGTGGAATTCTAGTTAATAATCAATATTAGTGGAACTGACAATATAGAAAGTAATTTAAGGTGGAAACTGTCAAGGTTTGATTCAGGTTTGCTTGTCTTGTAAAGGGCAAATAATATCAAAAATTGCTTAGTTTTATAATTTTGTATCTTGATAATTTGTTCCCAAGCCTTAACCTTTAATAATCATTTTGTAATAAACATTACTAATTACTGATGTATAAATGTACATATGTACTTAAATATACATTTGTTTATTTAGTTTTTTAAAAAAAATCTGTAGATTATGTTATGAGTTTTGAAATATTTTTTAGCACAATATGTGTTAAAAATATTGTGTTATTAATATATCTGACATTAAAAAATATAGGAATTGCTGCTTTATCTGATTTTTCTCAATTATAAAGAGATTAAAATCTCTGAAAAGATTTAATGAAAATATGATTTTATAATAGTTATTTCTTAGCAAACAATTTTAATGCAATCCCAAATAGGAACTAATTAATTCCAGTCATATATTGCTTCTATATTTGAATATACAATATAATTTAAAGGAAATAACATTCACAAAACATTTTTTTCTTTGTTATTTTGAATTGGGGTTGGCCTAGTTCTATAATTTCAATCAAATTAAAATTATTTTCAATAATAATTAATTTTATTAATCTTTCAGACACTGGTTGTAATATAATTTTATTTAATTGATGCTTTTGTCAGGAAATAAATTTGCCATAATTTTGGCTGATAATTACTGATAAACTATTAAATATCCAATTATATGTTGATTATGTAGTTGAAATGAAGTTTTAGCTCTTATTTATATTTATATGAGTTCAGAAGGTAAATAATCATTTGCAATTAAAGGAGTATTTATTAATAACAGCAGTATTTGTTAAAAATTCCCACTTATAATATATATTTGTTTTTAAATATGTGTTATGTTATGCAAAATAATTAAATTTTACCTTATTTACTACTAAATTTATTATTTTTGTGAGAACTTCAAGTTCTAGTAAATACAATTAGAGTAATATTTTTAATGGTGAAATTTAATACAGATAAATCAGACAAAATATTTTGATGCTTTTATAATTTTAAATGATACCAAAAGTCAAATGTCACAGTATGCTATTTTGGATTGTTGTTTATTATTGAGTATATATGTATTAATGTTATTTTTTTTCTTTTATTTTTTAGATAATGCATATCAAAAGTTAAATGCATTCGCTATGCAAAGCTCTGGAAATATTAAATTAGTAGATCTGAACCCACTTTTGACATGTGTCTTATGCAAAGGATATTATATAGATGCCACAACTATAATCGAATGTCTTCATTCTTGTAAGTGCATTTTGATTATTGATACAGAATTTATATAAAATAATTTCAAATCTTTGTAATGAGAAGTATCTAAATATTTCTGTACTCCCATGCTTATATTTATTTTATTTATTTGGCAGAAAACCACTATATGTGTGTGTGTGTGTGCACACACCAATATATATATATACAATGAAATTAAATATAAAACTAAGCACTCGTTCAGCAAACTAGGAACTTTCCACTTTTAATAAAATAATGTAATGAATAAGTGTAAGGAAAATGAATTTGGGTAAAAATTAAACAGATTGAAAGAGTTTAAGAAAAATCTTTGAAAGAAAATAACTTTTTATATTTGATATTTGTGTATGTATGTTCTTAATCTTCATTTTGTGGAATTGGAATATTAATATATAGTAGAAGTGTATTGTTTTTTCTTCTTATACTACTAACGGTAGAGTAATTAAATAATATAAGATATGCGATGAAAGTCTCTTAATAGAATTTTTCAAATGGAACTTGCTCATTCATACAAATATTTTTAATAATTTAATGTTATTATTGGTGAAAAATATTTGGTAATTCTATTCTATGTTTGTATCTGTTTTAAATTGCACATTTGCTTTGTTAATACATGACAATTTATTTCCCTAAACATTTAGTTATACAGGGTGATCATTAATTTCTTTTGGGGTTTCTGACCTCATAACTTTTGAATAAAAAATATTACGCAAAAACCCATTACATGTTTGAATATTACAACTCAAAGAATTTTACATAGCAACAATGCGATCTTAGCACATTTGCAGTCTGGGCAATTATGACATCATAAATAAAAATGGTGAACATGCAAGAAAAAGCAATGTGTGTATTGTGGTTTTTCAAATCTAAATCAGTTATAACTACTCAATGTTGCTTCAGGATCACGAACAAGGAAGATCCTCTTTCGGATAATTCTATCAAACGCTGGTTAACACAATTTCGGGAAACTGGTAGTGTTCTACGGGACACTGGTAGCGAAAATGTTGATCACATCCAAAAATTGTTTACTCACAATCCACGAAAATCAATGAGTCAATAAACTGTGCAGTTACATATGTTGCATACATATGATGATATGGAATGTTCTCCATAACCGCCTTCATCTGAAGGCCTATAAAGTGCAAATTGTACATGCTTTACACCCAAATAATAACCACGCCATTTTGAGTTCGCTGAACAAACTTAGATTCAAATTGAGGATGATGAAAATTATCTTTGGAAATGGTTCTTCATTGACGAATCCCCTTTTCATGTGTGAGAAAGAGTGAATAAACACAACTGTAGAATATGGGGCTCAAGGAACCCGCACGATTATGGAGAATTGGAAAAAGTTAGCCCAAAGGTGAATGTTTGGTGTGCTTTATCACATACTGAAGTTACTTCCTTCTTTGCTGAAACAACAATAAACTTCGTGACATACTTTAACATGCTGGAGATGTATGCGGTTCCACAGATGCAGCAACATCAGCCAGATATGATATTTCAACAGGATGGTGCACCCTCACATTGGAGAATGATTGTATATGACCTTTTAGACGAGAACTTTCTCGACAGATGGTGTTTAAGAGGTGGACCAATGTCATGGTCTTTGAGATCACCAGATATAACACCGCTGGAGTTCTTTATATAGGGGTTTGTCAAGAACATTGTGTACAAGACCCCTGTGCCCTCCCTTGATGAAATGAAGTGCAGAATTGTTACTACGATCCAAAATGCTATCCCACAAATGCTGGAGAACGCTTGGATGGAAATCGAATTTCAATTCGATGTGTTACGAGCCACGAAGGGCAGCCATGTGCAAATTCATTAATCTTTTTAATATCATTAATAAAATTCTTTGACTTGTAATTTATGAATGTGTAATTGGTTTTTGCATATTTTTTATTCAAAATTTATGAGGAATGGAAACCCCCTACAATAATTATTAAACACCCTGTATAATAAAATAATTTAAAAAAAACAAATTTATAGTTAGTTTTTAATTTTTTTCCACCCCATTAAAATGCCTGAAAAGAAAAAAAAGGCCTAAAATAAAATTAATTCATGCATCCTGCAATATTTAATTAATGGCCTTTTTACTGTACTAGGAAACATACAATTCCCTTGCGCAGGAAAACATGAAAAACATATAATCATTCAACAAGCTCAGAGTACAATTTTAAGCAAGTGAAACAAATAACATCTTTATTTGAGAGCATGTAAGACTACTCAAAACCACTCCTGCTCTTTTATTTAAAATGTTTTAATAACACTTGGTTTTAATTAAGTTAAAAAAATTTCTTGATTTTATTTATTGTGAAATAATTTTCATATTTCCTGACATATATTTAAAATACTTATTTCAGTTTGCAAAACATGTATTGTCCGCTACTTACAATCTAACAAATTCTGTCCTACCTGTGATGTGCAAGTTCATAAAACAAGACCACTTGTGAATATTAGGTATGTATTCTTTTTTGAGATTTAAATTGTTGGACTATTGTATTTGTTGAAAAAAATGTGTTGAAATAATTGACAGAATCAATAAATTAGCTTCTGTCCACCTGTCACTCTATTTGTTTCATAAGTTATTTAATATGGAAGCTCACAACCCTTGATTAGTTACCTGTTTCCTAGACACCTCCATTTTTTCACAAAAATATCAAAAATAATAATATACTTACTGTTTACTATGTGGAGAGGAAATCATGACAAAATTCCCCAGCCCTAATCACTATACTGATTTTGTCAAATTTCATTTCATATAAAATTTCTTGGTATATCAACAATAGACATCTTCTTCTCCAATTACTTTGAGAGATATTGTAAAATAAAATTTTAGCAAAGTCCTTAACATCGAGGGATTTTACTTATTTTATTTTCCAATTAATTTTGCCTTTTTACGAATATGAAAAATATTAAAATCATTCAGAAAATTCTATGTTTGTTTTACTAGTGTAATTTAAAATAAAATTTTCTCCTATTATAATAAGAGGTTTATTACAATCTTTGGTACTTATGTGTTAAGCATCGATCATTTTCACCAAATCAAAAAACGGTCACCAACAGATCACCTACTCGCCAAAATTGGTTTGCCACGTATTCATAAGCATTAGAATAAGCATAAGTATTAACCACCAAAATGATATTTGGCGTGGTGGGCGCTTTGTTTTAGGATCGACAGTCTGTATGAAAGTACCCAATCTTTCATATGATTAAATTAATATTACTAACATAGTGAACAAATAACTAGTTATTGAAAGCAGTTGTTTTCATTTCATTACTGTAATTTTATTAAAGAATAAATACAAATACTATAGTTGAAGTATTGTATACTAGAAATTTTTGAATCTGTGTAACTGAATATTAATTTTTTTATTGCTTTATATAGATTTTTAATAACTAATTAATTTTTAGCTTATGATAATTAATTTTATACTGGAATGGTTTATTATCAGTGTAATATTATATAAAATTATGTTAATTATATTTTGGGCAAAGATAAAGTAGTAGCCTGATGTTTCAGTTTCCTTTTCATTTCTACTACATGATACATAGAATATATAGTCTTTTTTTTTTTTTTTTTTTTACATTCTGGGGTGAAACATTGTTTATTTTTCAGAAAAAGATTAATAAGATAATTTTCTTGATTTGAAATATTTTGTTATAGTGTTCTTTAACTAGTGTGTGTGTGTGTTTTATTAAGCACAGCTGCTTTATTTTCCTGCTTATATGTACATCGAAAAGTCCACTTTGATAGACACTCTTGATGGAATTATGATTTGGGTTACATTGAATTATGTATGTTACACTGAAACATGCATAATTTGTCTAGTTAAGCTATTTCAAACAAATGTATATTTTATAGAGTAAATTTTATTATTTTTAATGGCATTTGTTTTTTATTTAAAGATTTGCATGAGTTTTTTTTCTTCCTGTATTTTATGGGATATTTGCAGTATTTTTCTATATTATTAGCAGTTTCCTTTTATTACAATTTACTTTTTTTAAGCCCATTATTTATTATGACTAGCATTGTACTTGGAGAGTATGAAATAGTTACAATTCCTCATTATCCAAAACTTTAAATATTGTTAATAAATGTTCTATTTCATGTTCTCTTTTAAATTTTAATGATGTTATATGCATTTAAATAACCAAAAATAATTTTAAAAATATTTTTCTTGAAATCACTACTGGAAAAAAGAAGTGTATAATATTATGTTTCATCTCCCCCCCCTTCATATTCAAAGATTGCTGAAAAATATTGGATATCTTTGCGTTCTCTGAAACACTAATGTTAAAAAGCAACAATGTTGATGCTGATATTGCTTTGGTTGAGAAATCAGATTATTTAAATTTAGAATAAGACCCAGAAGTCAATTATATTTTATTAGTAAAATTACTAATTGAATAAAAAAAACCCCAAACTTCTCCTTTTAAGTTTTGAGTCTGAAGATCTGACAAAATTGGAAGGTGAGCTTCTTCAAAAAAAGTTCTAAAAGGACAAATGCATTTATTTTCTCCAATAATGCTCTGATAGCAGTTACCTCATTCAATTGTATTTAAAATGGTTCTACAACCGCCTTTGAACTTTGGAGCAACAGAGACAAAAAGCATTTTTAGAATGTAAAGTTCATCTGAGTTTGTTGCACATCGGTTAAATGCTCCTAAATAAGAAGAGGAAAAAAATGTGAATTTTATAGTTAAATTTAATTAGTTAATCTTTAGTTTAATAAAAATTCATAGTTAAAAAAGTTCTCCCTGATTAGATAAATAACTATAAAGAAAAATATATAAGGCCAACCTGCCTTGCGCACAGTGTCCACGTACCCTGGCTTCAGGCCATGTTGATGCCGATGGAGTTAGCTCGTTTAGCTCAAGATTGTTCACTTATTCCGTTATGTACTAGCTGAAGGATTTGAGATTGTGTTAGAATACATATCAGCTATTTAATCATTACTAAAAAAAATTGAAAAATTTGTAATCAAGCACATGTCTTCCCAATATATTTGCATTACATGGTATGCTCTATATAATACTGAATAACTTGATTCGATTTTCAAGTGTTTATTATACTCATTTTGAAATTAATATTAGGATCTTTGAAAAAATGTAGCATATTGAAACATAGATGAATTAGTTCTACAGATGGGAGGGGGGGGGGCTCATTTTGCTCTAAGTTGTTTCTACTTGAGTTTTTTTATGGGATAGCAAGTAGCATATTGAAACTATTTACATTACTTGATAATTATATTACTCTTGCTTTATTTTTTTCTTCCTCTTGGGAAAATTTAAAACCTTTATCTTTTTCTTCTACAGATCTGATCAAACTCTCCAAGATATTGTATATAAATTAGTTCCAGGTTTATTTAAAAGTAAGTAAATTTTGCAAAAATGAAATATTTTATAATACTTCTTTTTACAGTATGATGTATTTTCAAATGCATGCATTATTTTGATTTCATGAACCAGTATTGGAATATTTAAATGAAAGGAGGAATGATTAAATTTCAATAGATACTGTTTAATGTGATCATTTCAAGAATTTTGATATCCATGTTCATGTTCGTTGATTGAGCTTCATTTTATCATATCAAAATGAAAGACACAAATTCTTGCCCCCCCCCCCCCGTGCTATATTTGTTTCAAAAGAATCTATAATTGTGATACTTAACAATTATTTCTTAAACTAATATACTATAATAAATAATAAACTATAATAAATAATATATTATATTAAACTAATTTATTGTTTTAATTTTTTTTCTTTGGTATATTCTGCCTTTTTTACACACCAAGTTTTTCAAAACTTTAACCTATATTGAAGTTTTTTAAAAACATTAATCTATGTTGGAATAATGTACATTTATTATTTAATCTTGCATACTATTAAAAATATTATAAAGAGTTTTTGATAATACTTCAAAATTGCATTGATTCGTTTTAGATAAACTTTTTATGCTTATTAAGAGTTTCTTTAATTTTAAAACTCAAATTGGCCCTTATTTCATATCCATTTTGGAATTATAATACAGTCACTAGTGATAGAAGTTTATGATTATTTAACAGATTTCAAGCTAGATCTGATAGTTGAGCTTTTCATTGAAATTAATCTAAACTGTTACTGTGTAGACATCATCAAAAACAAAAACATTTCTTTTGCTGGGAAGATTACTCTTATATTATATACTCTATATTTCTTATATTATATACTTATATTACTCTTATATATGAGGTGCGAGAAATGCCATGAATATCGACCATTAGTGCAGACTGAAAATGAAGGTTTGGTTATTCAGTAAATTTCCATTAGCCAGACACAAGCGAAAAATCATCGAATAATGTGGAATTCTGTCCAATAATGTAGAATTCCATTGACTGTTTTGTCATTCACTTTGCTTGCTACAGACTTGAGTTTAATTCACAATTAATTTTTCAAAAGTGATAATATTAAATGATGTAGCAATTACTCTATATAATTTATTTTAAATATAATTTTGTTAGATAATCCACCTTTTTGTATGAGATTTCTTTAATGTGAGTGATAGAGACTGTGATCACATCCAGTTTTAGTCCAAATTTTCATTTACATTTAGATACGGAAACATACAAAACTATCCCATCATCTTTCGACTTCGTCAGTCTCAGATGCAGATTGACCTCTCATCTCTCGCTTCGTTAGCTCCAATTTGATTTGTCTTACCCTCAGACTCGTCTCCCGTCTCTCCTTGCTCTAATTGATTTGTCTTCACCCTTGTTTAACCCTTCTCTTTTTGCTAGGAATTAATCCCTTCTAACAATTGTAATTTCTGTACCAGAATCCAGTAATGCTTCAGCTAGTTCCCCAGCGACACTGATAGATACCTTTTCCAGTTTACTAAGTTTATCTTTGTTTTTAATAGCTTGTCTATGAATAACTACTTTTTTTCAATATAACAACAACTACATAGTTAATTTATGTATCAAAGTTCAAAAGAGGGGGGGGATATAAATTATTTATAACCAAGTATTTTTTTCTTTAACAAAAAAAAAAGTTCATATTTTTTAATACTAATATAACAAGATATATATTTACTGGTCATGGACATTTTAGACCACCGGACCACTTATTCTGTGATTTGTCTCTGTTCACATCCTGTAATGCTGCTGCCAATATAAGATAATTCCTCTTTTTGCATTGGATTTCTTTACTTGTGCAGTAGAGAGAGTGATCACATCTGGCTTTAGCTCCAAATTTTTATTTACATGTAGATACAGAACACAGCACATACATAAAGCAAAAATACGAAAAACACACAAACTATCCCATCATCTTTTGACTTGGTCAGTCTCAGATTCAGACTGACCTCTCATCTCTCGCTTTGTTAGTTCCAGACTGACTTGTCTTACCTTCAAGCTTGCCTTCCATCTCTCCTTGCTTTAAGTGATCCATCTTCACCCTTGTTCAACCCTTCTCTTTTTGCCTTTGGAAAGAAGGGTTGCCAAACTTAGCAGGCCTTACAAATTTAATTTGTTAATTTGCAATGTTAATTGGTTAAAATTAAAAAGAGTAATAGCATTAATCATGATCACATTAAATTGCATCCTCTATTTTCAAGAGATGGAATAATTTCAGAATCCTGCACTTTGTTATTGTTCGAATATTTTTTGAATGTTTTTGACTTTTTGCTACTTTTTAAAAAACAAAATCAAAATTCGAAATCTGTAAAATTACAGAAGATATGTCCTAAACTTCATTAAGTAACTAATTGGATTTAATTTTAAAAGTCATAGTCTTGAAATAGTGTGCAGTAAGTTTTCACTTAAAGTCATGAATTTTATAGTATTAAATTAGAAAACTAAAATCTTAATTTTTTGTTAATAAGGTCTTATTGAAATATTTTTGTTAAATTCATTTGATATGTAATAGTTTTTAATGATATCTAATAATTTAGGGATTAATTTTTGTTATACTAAATTTTAATCTTCCCTTTAGATGAAATGAAAAGACGGCGAGATTTCTATAGGCAAGATGATGCATTAGGTAATTTTTATTTTAATTATTGTTTTATTCTGTAGTGAAGGTTATGATTGCTTTATTTGTTTGTTCCATTTTACTCATGAAATATTTGAATTTTGAAATTAATTAATCAATTTCTTAAGAAAATAGTTCAAAAAGTTCTCATTCTTACTTGATAGTAAAGTCATGAATTTAAAAAAAATTGCTAGCAATTAATTTGAGAAAAGTTTTTGAAATTTTACATGAAAGAATGTTGATGAACCTAATACGTCAAATTCTTTCTGTTTTTTAGTCTCTTTAGTGTGGTTTTTCAAATATCTGATTACATGATGCCATTTGATTCAGGTTCTGATGTAAGGATTTATCATTGCTTATCAATTTCTTTTAATTTGTATGTTAAGTTACATGTGTTTCACAGATCCACAAGTGACACATAATTTTATTGGATTAATATTGTTGCTCTGTTGTGTGTACTTGGGTTTGTTTTTAAAAAGTATTTTAGATTTACTGTCCTCTACATGCAGGGCTTTTGAGATTATATTTAGAGTAATTTTGATTGGAGAAGATGTTATATGGTTGGTGAAAGTCTCTATTAAGTTTACAGATAGGCTATCCAGCTCATAGAAGATGAATGGATAATGGTTGAAATTCTTTTTCACTATATAAGTTTTTTAAAATTAAAGATAGAAAGGTAACTAAAGGTGAAAATATTTTCAGTTCCTAGTTTTGACTTCGGTTTAACTTCTGCAAGTGATACCCTCTAAAAAGCTGTCATCAATTACATTCTCTATCACAATTTTGCTTTTGCTTAAATTTAACGCTTGTAAAATTGTTGAAGGGAAAGTGGGAGATTTTTCTTTTTCTTTATAATTTCAGGCATTAGGAATCTCCTCCTTGCTTTTGTTGCCAGAAAAAGTTTTTTGGAGAGTAAAATTTTATTGCAATTGATATTTACTCTGTGCATTTTTTAAAGATTATAGTGCAAATATTATTTTTGAGGATTATGATTATATTAACATTTTACTATTAACTCCTTTAAAAGAAGCAGGCCTTATATGTCTATTGATAACTTATGAATGTCTATTGATAACTTATGATATGGGATATGGTTTTATTTTTAATTGGTGAAAAGAATCTAAATTTTACATAAAATAAGGAAAGACAATAAAAATATCTACCTTTCCTAGATTTCATATCATTTCATCTACTAATTTTATTGATCACATTTATGTGAACAAACATTACATCTCTTGAAAGCAACTCCTCTTTAAAATGAAAGTTAATTTGAAAATTTTTTCCCCCTGCTATTGAACATCAAAAAATCAATGAAAATTATTGTTTGTTTATTGCTGACATAAAGCTTTCTTGATGTAATGTAGCTGTTTCAAAATATCTGTTTTATGTGATCTTTTAAATTTGACACTATAAAAATTTAGTAAAACAATCTAAGTAATAAAAAAATTTCCATCATACTCTATCTACATTCTCTCTCTACAATCACATTATAATTTGATATCCAACTTGTGCATATTCTAAATGAAAGACAATTGTTAAAATAGCAAAGTAATAATAATAATTTAATGATTTGGTACTTAATTTGCTTTAAAATCCAATTGTATGTTCATCGTATTAAGATTTTTTTCCACTAAATTCTTACTAATGAAATATATTCCATTGACAAAAAACAAAACCTTTTAAATTCAAGTTTTATGTTTATTTCAATAGTAAAAGTTTACTATAAAAACTATTATTGTTCTAATTATTCCAAGCTGTAATATGTGAAAAAAATTCCCTGATTGAAGTTTTGTTCCTCATTTGCGTTTATAGTTCAAAAGTCCATTCCATCTTCAAGTGAGAAAAGAGGTGATATTTGGGGTTGTGATCGTCTTATATTCACTCCTGAGGATATTATTAGTGTTTCATTGGAATATTCACCTTTGTAAGTACAATTGCTATTCATGAATCTTCAAATATAGTATATTTTAGCTTTGTATAAAATTTTACTCTATTAATTGGCTATGTTAGTTTAATGTTTAGAAAAAGTTGTTCAAGATAAATGCACATAGAAATAATCTTAAGAAGAATTTTCTTTTAAACGTTGTTGATTATAATTTATTATATTTTTGCTGGTATTGTTAAACTTTATATTGTTTTTATAAATGTATAAAAAAACTTTGAATTGAACATTAGTTCTGGAATTTTTTTTCGTGTATAGATGTTTAATTAAATATTAAATTTTTTTTCAGAAACAGTAACTCGCCTAGGGTTTCATCAAATTTGTTTTCTCTAGAGGTAAGTAATCTTAATCTAAATTATGAAATCGACTTTTCTTCCAAAAAATAATTCTGATTTGTATTGATAAGAAAATCTGATTATGCAAATAATAGAATATTTCAAAAGCTTTCAAAAATGGATTTAATTATCTAATCATCATTTCTATTTTACAGAGCTTCCATGTTAATGGTGACATCAACAAAAAGGTAAGTCTTTTGTTTGTTTGTTTTTGTAATGAAAGCAGTATTTATAACATATTTCTTTTGAAAAATTGTAAGATCGTTGCTTAGAAAGTCATTTAATCATGATATTTAAGATATGAGTTAGAAATTTTCCAGGTTTTTTATGTGAACATTTCATTTTATAAAATTATCATTAACTGCAAATTATAGGATGTAACATATTTTTGCTTTATTTTTCTTATAAATCTGATTACATTATAAATTTCCATACTGTATAACATAATTTTGATCATTTGGTACCAGATGTGGTTTTAATTTCCTGTTATCAAATGATCAAAATTGTGTATTTTATTTTCCTCAAATTAAAATTTTTTCTTAGATTTATGCGATAAACTTATTGTTCTAAAATTTTATTTTGGAATAAATATATTAATTAAAGGTTGGTTAAATGGATAATATTAATATTGTAAAGATACATGCACAAACTCTTAAAATACTGATAATTTAAAATTTTTATTGACTATGAAGTATTATTTACTTTTATTAACCTTATCCAGTATGTTAAAAAGAAGCATACCAATTTTGAAATATACTTAGGAAAAGAGGGAATGAAACCGAGGCTGAAAAACATCATAGATCTTTTTTGTAGATTTAATGAAAGTTGACTTGACTAAATATTTTGGTATTGATAATTTTTCATTTTGTTTTGTTTTTGCTAATCAAAATACACAGTTTTACAATATAAGACACTGTGCAAATAAAAAAATAAATATGATTTATAGAGCACATATTTAAAATTTATTTTAAAGATTTCCATTAAAAACTATGTATTATTTTAAAACAGAAAGCATCCTATACTTAGAACATGTACAAAGTTCCTAAGAATGTTTAAAAGTAATTACTTTTTGCAACAATTTTGTACTATGCATCCTGTGTTAATAATAAGTATTTATATATAAGCTAAAATATTTTCTATTCTTTGTATTTCTTTTTTATTTAATATATTTTTTATATGTTTCAAAATCAATAAATAATACAAAAGATATTACGAATATGTTAATTAGATTATGTAGTCTCTTTTTTACTGAAATTTTGTGAACATACACTGTTTCTTTTTTCTATGTTTGGAAAATATTAAGTTATGTTGACTATGTTAACAATATTAAATATTATTTAAAGTATTTAAAAAATTTTATTCATTCAAAAATTTTGCTTTTGGAAGCTTATTTAGATATGGCTTTGTGTTCTAAAACCAATTTATTTAAATACAATAAGCTAAATTTTAAATGTGATCTAGAACTTTTAAATCAGAATTATCTTCATACATCATTCATTTTATTATTTTCCTTATTTTATGCTTTATTAATTTTGAATCTTTTAATTTAGATGAAATTATAACTTATCATTATTTTTCAGCGTAAGAAATGTGCTAAATCTGATCGTCGCTTTCTCCGTTGTCCTGGTGCTTTAAAAGTTCATCATTTAAAAAAACTACTTCGAGCTAAATATGGTCTTCTAAATTCTGATAAAAAGGTTAGCTGAAAAATATTGTATATACATTATGCTATTTGAAAATAAATTTTTCTTACTATGTTTTAAGAAATATTTTTGTTTGTTTATTTTTAGGTTGATATATTATATATGCATGATGTTTTGAAAGATGAGTTTACTCTGGTAGATTTAGCTTATATATATGCCTGGAAAAGGGTATGTATACGAATTCATAATATTTTTTTCCTTTTAATATTCTTTCCCCCCATTCTAAACATTTTCAATGCAGGGTAAAGTGCCTAACTCCAAGAAAAGTGTTTAAAAAGTACATTAATTTTGAATAAAGGTCTTTGAAAATGTTTTGTATCTTAAGGAGTGTGAAGAAAGATTTGTTTTCCCACACATGGAATATTGAAATTCAAAAGCATTGTTGTAAAAGCTTGTTTATGGGATAATCAAGAAAGAAAACCAACAGATAAAAGAATTTGAAGAAGTAATCCAAGGTGAAATAGACCTAGGGGTTCCAACACGTATTAAGATAGTGCTTGATGAGTTCTGCCACTACCACCACCACCACTGTCTTCCTCTTTCTATACAATGCCATTTATTGAAATACTTGAATAAATATCTTGAAGCAGAAGTATGAAATATAAAGTGTGTGCAGCTGTACTGGATTGCCTTAGGCCCGAACTCCCAATCTTATGGTTAGTAGCCAAGTAACATGACTATCAAGCAAAAGTGACACTTCTGATCAAAGGCTGTTATCTGGCTTTTAAAGTTTTCACCACATACTCTTCCACCAGTGAGTTGAAAGTTAGACGAACAATATAATTGTGGTAAGCTTTATGGTGATTGTATGTTTTGAGTTTGGTAGTGATATTAGCCATTGTATTTTAATACTCCTTGAGGTTTTTTGTTGCCAATTTAAGGCACCACAACAGCTGTATGAATGTTGCTGGTTCAAGGTTGCCGGATTCACCATTGGGGCAGTAGCAGGTCGCTCTGGGTCCAAATTTATATTTAATAGCCGAGTAACATGACCATCAAGCAAAATTAGCATTTCTGCTTGAGAGTTGTTATCTGGCTTATAAAGATTTCACCACATGTTCTATATTTGTTGCAATTCATAAAATGTTCAAACTTGAATTTTTAGTGTTTTAGACGCTGAAAACTTATTTAAATTATGCTTGGTAAGTGTATGTTTAACTTTATATGTTATTAAAGAAGAATATGCAGATTGTTCTGATAAAGGGTAAATAAGAATACAGTAGGATGTATTTGGTGCGTCTAAGAGATTTATTGACTATTGAAGAAGTTGCTTTAAAGACCTTTCTTTACAGTGATTTGCACATTTAATCATCAATCTCTTGTCTTGAAGCAGTCCTTTGAATAATCAATTAAAAGGATTTTATTGTGTTATATTGAATTGTAATTAATTCTGATAGGTAATTAGTCTATTATGTAAAATCCAGTTTTATTTAGGATCATAATTTTCTATGATCATTATTTCTGAATGTCCCCATCCATTTGAAAATTCTTATTCATCAAATTAATCATGCCAAACTTTGATTTTTACTAAAAAAATCTGCTGTATTTTATTTTAAAAAATTTCAAAACTTTTATTCCTTAGGACTTTGATTCTATAATTTTATAATCATTTTTTTAACTGTTAAAGATTCTTTTTCCCCAGTGATAACTTTCTTTACATTTAAAAATTTGTCGTGGTAAACAAATAGCATAATCTATTGAAATTAAAAGAACATGAAATTTGGGGATTTATTCTTTAGATATCAGAGGCTTACTAAAAAGGGATTTCTAGAAATTTTAAGTTCAAGTGTAAATAAAAAAACAGAATTTTCTGACATTTTAGCATAATACTGTTGCGAAAATAGTTCTATAGTAGTTCTAAAATAGTTATACGAAGATGCAGACTTTATTGTATATGAAAACCCACATTAAATATACGCCAAACAAAATACAAATTCACAGTGAATTAACTCTACTTAATCTGCTAATTTCAAATAACAGCAAAGCTATAGATCGAATGGCAAAAATAGAAAATATGCTCTCTCCAGCTAAGCCAACCAATGTTGATTGTTGTCCAAACTGGACTGATCCCCCTCCCCCGCTAGACAGCACCTATAAATAGCATCCCACTAACGTGGGCGGAGCAACCATGGAAAGCTCTCACTCGTTCCAGACAAGTTGAGAAATTTCTCGAATATTCTTTAAGAACATATCTGTATTTCTTAGCTTCTACTACACGTTTTTTCATGTTTTAAAACCCGTTAGCATCCTCATGCCGTCACTAACACGCCTCATTACCAAATTAGTCAAATATGGTGATCTTCAGTTGTAAATTCTCTTAGATTAGTCTTTTCTTGCTGATGTTTGATTCCATTACAATTAAATTATTTACAAATATTTACACAAAAATTCATACATATTTTCCATATTTACATCCAGTATGCATAAAATTCATAATGCCAAAGCATCTTATCACACAAAAATTAATTTTACAGTTTTCAATATTTTTAAGACTTTACCATAATACCAATTTTGTTTAAATACATTTTTTTTAGTTTTAGTAACTTTTGAAAAATAAATTTTGATACAATTTCTAATAATAATTTTTCTTATAATATTATGTTCAAAACAATAATATTGCTGCTTCGAAATGTTGAATCATGTTATTTTATTACTGTTATAATTGTTGAATCATGTTATTTTATTACTGTTATAATCGTGATAAAAGAGGGAAGGGTGCTTTCTTTGCTTTAATTTTTTTAAAAATTTAAGTCCATTTGTTTAATAAGATTTTTATTTGATGATTTTTTTTATATTAAAAAAATGGTTTCAAAAAATATTTTTAAAAAGAAAGATGCTTCAACTGGTACTAAAATATATAGCTATATTAAAAAAAAAAAGCATTTAAAATAAGACCTTTTTGCTCATGAACATGCTTTTTAAAAAAGTTTCAAAATGTTAAATATTTAAGAAAAAAAGTCCTTTGCAAAACTTTATAAGCAAGAATTGATTAAAGTCTGGTCATTATGAATTATTCTTTTGTTTAAAAAAAATAACCTAAAAAGCATATTTAGAATATGGCTTTGCTCTATCATCAATGCCATATCTGCTTTGCTTTTCTGAAATGTTTCAATTCTTAACTTTATAAGAGTACAAATAAAACTATTAGATATAGTGACTTAGTACCAGAGGAAAGTTACATATACCATCCCAATCATGTTGAATCTTATTTTTTGTTGCATATATAATCAAATACAAAATTTAGGAGCATTCTATGCTTTTACATCAATATCGACATTTTCAGATGAATCCATTTAAATGAATTTGCAATTTACTAACTTTATGAAATGTTGAAAAAAATCCAACATCTTTATTTTGATCTTATAAGAACTGGGTTTTTTTAATAATCATTTATGCTTTTGTAAAAATTTAACAAATTACAAATTTTAAATTAAATTTTTTTTGTAAAAACTATGCATTATTATGAAACAGAAAATATTCATTACTTAGAAAATATACAGGTTTCTTTCATGTGTAAAAAAAAAAAAATGTAGCAGTTCCTCATTATGCACTTAATAAAAGTATTTTACTGCTATCTCCCCCCCCCCCTTGCCTAAAAATATCTATATAAATATTTCCTTTGTCCAACTCAAAGAAGATATAATTTATGATATAGAATTCGATAACTCTAACATCATTTCTCTTTTTATTTGTAAACAAATTGTGATTTCTTTTTAAGTTTATTGATAGGTTATTATGAATGTCAGCCATATTTTTAAATCTTATGATAACAGTGAAGCAAATCATTCTTATTCTCCAATTAATTGATTAAATAGAGCTTTAAAAAATATAGAAGAAGAAATATTTTAAGATTCATAGGATTGAATTTTTTTCTCATTTTTGGAAGATTAAAGGATATTTTTTCAATAGAGGTATGAGATACTCTTACTATAGAATTGTCTCAAGCTGATGGAATTTTTATTCTGTACTTTATCCCAATCCCATATTGGATGTTATATATTTGTAAAAACAATACCGCATTAATTTTCATATCTATAGGTGCAGAAATAAGATCAGCTTTTCAATTTGCTCATTTAATTTCATGATAGATTGGTGGTTCTATTTAACTGCTTATGTTTTAAAGAAATTTTAAAATTTAACTCTAGGGAAAGACCAAAATAATTAATTTAAATAAATGTCCAATGTTTTATTACTGAACTTTGAATAAATAAAGGATATAGGTTATGAATCATATTTTGTTTTTTATCTGTTATCTTAGCTCTATTATGCAAGTAAGTATTTATAAGAAAATGATATCTTGTCTGAATATATGAAATAATTAATGTATGTCTAATTCTTATAAAAACGACCTTATTTTATGATATTTAATCGGGATTTTCTTTTTAAGTTACATTCCATCTATTTGTATTTTTTTGGAGTATTCACTGTGAACTTTACTGCTCTTTCAGTAAGGTTAAAATTCCATTTTTCTTTATTGTTCAAAATAATAGCAGATAATTGGAAGAACTAGCTTACTAAAATATTTTATTTTTCAAGTGTATTTAATTTCAAAACCTGATTCTTCTCACAGACTTACTTACACTATTAATTTAATTTATATATTTCAGAGTGAACCTCTCAGGCTTTTCTACAAAATAATTGAAAAATCAAATATAATTGAGAAAGTCGAAAATTCCAATATTCTTCAGGCTTCTGCAAATATAGAAGCTCTTGAAAACCAAGTTCCTTTAGTTGTTTCTACTGCATCTGCATCTACGTGTACCACTCTTCCCGTTGCTTCTCTTGCCCCTTCTGTGGCAACAGCACCTTCATCTCGTCATCCATCCCCACCACCATCTCCTCAAATGGCTCAAGAACCAAATTATTTTAGGGTTGCGAACCAAAATGCTACCATCTTGCATCGAAGGCAAGATGCAACGCTTCCAGAACCAAAATTAAAAAGTGCCCTGAAGAAAACCTCTAGCTTTAATTCAAATGATACTCCACCAATTTTGAGAAACTTGGATAATGATGCTCAGGAGTTTGCCAGTAAAAGTCAGTTAGAAAAAGGAATTCTAACAAACTGTAAAACTCCTAAAGATTTAAAACTGAAGAAAAGAGTTACATTCAGTGTAAATCTAGTTCAAGATTGCCAAACCAACAATGACAGTATGAAGCAAAAAGCACCAAAGTATCCTGGTCATCGTGGCTTGTACAGGCATGATCCAGTTAATGCTTCGACAATCAACAAAGTTTATCATTCTAAAAACAAGGTCTTATCTCGTAAAAGTTCCTGACCCCAGTGTTAACAATATATATCTCTATACGAGCTTTAGTAAATTGTCTTTCCGTCACTGCCTCAAAATCGACTCATTAGTTTGCAAGAATAAGCAAAAATATTTCATTACATCACATACTTTTTGTACATGCAAACAAGAATTTTTATGAAGACTCTTTATTGATTGGTTCTAGAAACCAATTCAGCCTGTTCTGAAAATTTAAATGTGTATATGAAAATGGTATATAGCTTAATGGAAATATATATATACATATTGAAAATGGAATGATTCTGAACTCAATTTTAAAATCTGGTTAATGTTTTGTAGGTATATTCTAATAGTGAAGAACAAGTATTTTAAAATATTGTAATTTGATTTACCTACTGTTAAAGGAAAAATGTTGGTGCTGTAGCCTTATAGTGGAACAATGCATTCTCTTAAATTATTTCATTTAAAAAAGTATTACTTTGCTTTGATGCATCTATATATACAAACATGACACATTCGGCTATAATCCAAATTTCAGTTTTTCGAAAATCAAATTTTATTATTTTTGATGTCAGTTAATTATTTTTTTATTTAACAATCCTACAATATTTTTATATCTCAAGCACTTTTTGTGTAAATTTAATCATTTCATTGTTCATTTAATCATATTTATGTATATCTCAGTGTTTGTTTTGAAAAATTCAATACTTTATGATTTTTTTTTTTTTTTTTTTGGTTCTACATTTGTGTCATGTTTGTATATATACATAATTTGATTGTTAAAGGTATATAGGAATTCTTATAATGTCTGTCTGTAAAAAAAAATAGTTATTTATTGATATTTTAGCATTACTTTTCTCAAATAATTAAATGAACTTTTTTTAAAAAAAATATTTTGTTTGCGCTTAGAACTTATTGTCTGCATTAAGCAATTGAAAAAATTGCCATCTTTAAGAACAAAAATATTGAAATGCTCATGAATAATTAAATAAGAATTCTTTTATTTTGGAAATTTTATTCATCACTCTGAACTAATCTGCTAAATTACTAAAAATATGCTGTTCATTAATAAATCTTGGAACTCAAGATTGTTTAATTTATTAATCTAAACATAGTAATTTTTAATTACGTAATTTCAAAAGGTATCAAATATATATTTTTTAAAACCTTTACAGTAATTTTTTTTAACATTGACTTAAAACTTCCAAAGTGCTTTGAATATTGAAGGGTTCATATTTTTCCCATTGTTATTTAAATATACATTTAACATAAGCCTAATAAACAGGCACTAATTTGTTTAAATTCGTAATATTTAAAAAATGGACTTGGAATTCATTAAGTGCGAGGAACGAAAGTTATCATTCATCAATCCTCAAATCATTGAATATTGGTTCATTTTTTTAATAATTGAGATCATGTGAATTTTTAAAAAATTTTCTAAAAAAAAAAAAAGTAAATTTTAAAAATGTCAACAGATTCATCAGACTACTGTTTGATTTGATTGCATTATTGCATCACCTTGAAAGCTCCCAATTATAAAGATTTATTCATTAAATTTCTTTTCAATGTTCTTTTCGTTTTAAAGATTCTAATTCTACCTGCTACAAAAAAATTATTTTAATTAAAACTTGCTATGTATATATTTGGACTGAACTAAATTAATGAACATGAAACCATTTCTGTCTTTCAATGAACCATATACGTACATATACATGAAAAAAGGTTCAACTTATTATTAGTATTGTTAAGAATTTCCTCATTTTACTACTTCTAACATTAAAAAATTAACTAAAACATCTAATTCTATTTTCTCTCTCTCATCTGCAAATCCTTTCAAGAATGTTTTTTTAATCATGTACTATATTTGTTGCTACAGATTAAATCCAGTTTCGTTCTTTTTGTAATTGTTTTAAGATTTTATTTTAAAACATTGCCCATTTAAACAAATAATTTTACTACTGTTTTCTCTAATATATACTTTTGCTTGTCTTGAGAATAAGATGTCACAATATTTTATTATTAAATAGTATATTATTATTTTATATCAAAATCACTAGCAATTGTATATGCTTTTTCTGATAACTTTCTTAAATATAGGCATTAGTTTTTCAAGGGTGATTTCAATTGAGGTGAAAAAATAGTATACTGGTGATACTTTAACTTTCAAAGTTAGTAGATAAGCAATCATGGAGGATGCATTTTATATATTTATGTGCATTGGATCCATAATTTTTTTAAATGCATAATATTGGGATAATTGCAGTGGAAGTTTTATTATTAATTTCTAGTACTTAATTTATAGAGGTAATTATTTTTATGAAAAATCATACTTGTATTGATTCTTGCATGCATACTGTATTGTTTTCTTTTCATTGTCATATCTCTTTCTGAAGAAAAAGGAAAATATAGTGTTTGACTGTGTATTGCAAATTACAAGTGACAGTTCACAAAATATATTCTTCAATATAATCGGCATGCTTCATGTGAATTATTGTTTAATGTGCCAGAGCCCATGCATCCAAATGCCAATTTAATTAGAACAAAAAGTAACTTGTTCTTCACTGTTATGTGATGTGAACATTATGACTCTAATTAGAGTGGTATAACACATATATTTTTGTCTTTGATTTTTCAATTTTACTGATGTCAGTCTTAAATCAAAAAATATTTTTAAGGAATTACTGTAGAAAATTATATTCGGAAGATGATAAAATTGTGTTTTTACCGTTCAAGTTTTTTTTTTTTTATTTTTATGATTATAAATGAAAATGACAAGTTGCTGAATCTTTGTATTACTTTATATTATTTTTTCAACTGAAATAATTTTTTTTGTTGTTTTTGTATTCTAGTCTATTGACCAATTTATTTCCATTTTTTTAAACTCTTTACAACACACTAGAACAAGTAATTGGTGCCATGTAAAAGTTATAAATATTTTTGGGGCATTTTAAGTTGCTTATGATACTATAGACAATATTTTATGGATTGCCAAATTTTTCTGTACAAGATGTATATGCAACTTAAAATATAGAAAATTCTTTTTTTGAAATGTGAGAATTTTTTTAACCTAACTTACTTTAAGGTTTATTTTATAAGAATCCTTTTTCACTTTTTCTTTAACATCAAGCTCAATTTTAAGCTACTTCGACAAAAGTATTAAAAAATAAAAATCTAAATTTTTATTTCGATTGCTCATCTATAATTCAATACTAAAATTACATTGTTATGGGCATGTATTGTGCTTAGTATTTTATAGCACTAGTTAAAAATTGCCACCATTTTTATTTCTTTTGAAGTAAAAAATTGTATATGTAATTTTTATATTGTAAGAAATTATTTTCATATATGTATAATGAATTATAATCAAAAGCTGATGATTGAGCTATGGGGTTGCATTTCTTTAATAATAAACATTCATTGTTATCTATTGTATGAACAAAATATAATGTTCAGTGTGAATGTAGCATGCAGGGTTTGCAACTTTTTCTCAAAAACTTGCTCAATCTTAATACAATTGGACTGATTTTTTTTAATGGATGTCTGTATTTTAGTATGATATAATAATATGCAAGAATTAACAGCAAATATTTTTTACAATTCTGCTCAATTTTTTTCCTGCAAACTTTTTATATAAATTTATTGAAAAGTTTTCATTTTTTAAATAATAAAATATACATAGAAATATATTTCGGCTTTAAATCATATTTCTGACTAAATGTATTAATGTTGTAAGTAACAATTTGTTCCTGTATTCATTATTTTATATAGTTATTTCATGTACAAGGCAGCTATTTGTGTAAAATATTGATGAATTTGCAAAGCTAAATTTTTAAACCAACAATTTAATAGATGAAGTTAAAAAATTATTTCCAACATCAGTTGGGAGTACAATTGCAGCTTTTTTTGTTTTGTAAAAATTCTGATTTGGTTTTACGGTCCTGGTACCATAAAACCAAACCTTAATTATATTTTGATTTTTTTAATAAAAGTTTCTATTATCATTTTTTTAAAAAAATAAAAACTAATTCCTATTGATAGTATTTATTAAAAATGGTAGTAAGCTTTTGAAATTTCATTTTAAATAAATTAAACTCCAGAATAACAAACTTTATTTAGTTTCTTTAATATTTATTCGTTCATAATTTTGGTTGTTTAACTTATCCCATCTAACAAAATGCCTTTATTGTAAAAAATGTTGAATTATTTTTTCATGTGATTATTACTTAATTTATGTACTTAATAAAAGTAAATTATGTTCACCTCATTTTTATAATTTTTCAAGAATATATCTTTTCTAAACTGTTTCATACTGAAACTGAGATAGAATAGCCATAAAAAATTTGTGTTACAGATTCTCTCAAATGCTTTTACTTTTCATAATTATAAAATTTATTTGTATATTTAGTCATTTTGTGATAGTTTAGTAATGTTTGTACACATTCCAAGTTGGACAATGCACAATTTAAAATGTTGGTATTTTTAAAATAAATTTAAGAATAATGAAAGTTCCTTGAACACATTTTAAAGTGAAAATTTCACTTCAGATATATTTATGTTTAAAAATAAAGAAATTACACTTCTTTTGAAAATCTCAAGAATTTTTATTTAGTATACATCAATAATGGGTCAAAAAGTGATATATATATTAAAAAAATGAATTGCCAAAGAAATCCCATTAAATGTTTTAATTCAAACTTAAGTACAAAAACATCCTATGTTTTCTACCTTTTGTATATATATATATATATATATTTGCATGTGTTCAATTTTTTTTCCATTTTTACATGTTCTTACAACATTGTAACTATTTAAAAGAAATATATTTTTGTAATGGAATTTATCTGCATTGTATAGATCCCTTTCTTTGTAATGTATTATGAAATTCCATGTAAATAAAATGTTACTCAAAATCAGTGTGGTCCTGTAATTAATAGATTTGAATTAGCTTACAGAATGAACAAGATTTAAATGGTAAAATACCAGGGCATTTGAAGGAAAAACTACAGTAAACCAAACTACTACTCCTTCAAATAACCTGTAAAATGGTAGAAAAAGAAAAATAGGGGGAGGGAACACCTTTGAACATTACAAATTTTAGAGAAACCTACACCTACAATTATGATTTAAGCAAAAGAACACACAGAAATGGTAATTTGGTGTATATTAAAACTGATTGCTCTTATTAGTTGCGTTTTAACTGTATTTGTTTATAAAATTGTAAATTACTTAAATTTAGAATTAATTCATTGATAATTCCAATCTAAAAACACTTTGATGAAAAATTATACAAAAATAAAATTGGATACAAGTTTATTCAGATTTTAATACACAACATTTCAACATTTTTTTTACAGGGTGATAGTATGAAACAAAAATAATTTACATTAACTTCTATCAGTAAGGTGTGTAGTAAAAATAATGCTTTCCTATTTTTAAAACATAAATCTAGATTAAAACATTACTAATTAACTCCATTTCACATTTAATTACAATAAACACAAAAGATAATTGGCAACTCAAAAAACACACAGTACAAAAGGATTTTTTGGAAAATGCCCACAAATAAAGAAAATATACTTTTGATGGCACAAACTGCTAAGCTGGGAAACATTTTTCTCAGCAAATTGACTAAGTACTCAAATTTGAGTTGCCCAACTACAATTGCAATACTAAGTGAAAATGATTTTTTTATAATCAAGATAGTTCACTTAAGAGAATTATACACTTAAATGATGACTTTGATTTTAAGATTTATGAAGGAAAGTATAAAATTAGGCAACATTGAAAGATATAATTTGTGACACAAGAAATTTAATTTCAATATATATATAATGATTTCATACACTAAGAAAAATATTTTCAAAAATTAGTTTTTCAGATGATTCAAAGCACATGACATTTTAAAAAAATGTTGACAAAAATATTTAGCATATCTCATTTTAAAATTTATGATTTTTCAGTTAGAATTTGTGATGAAATAAGATTATGTAGGTTTGAAAAATTGAAAATCCATTTTGAATTTTATGGACATATTTATGTACAGATAGTATAAATTTTTATATAATCTATAATGTTGATATAAAACAAATTTCTTACTGGAAGATCAATTTGAAGAATTCTATATTATATATATATATATATATATATATATATATATATATATTCTAGGTTAAAATGGAGCACTGATACATTTTTGATAAATTCTTGAATATTTAATAACATCTGCTAGTTTTCTGAATAGTTCGTCATTGCAAATGAATTTTAAATCCCTACAAATGCAACTAAAACACAGAGAAATATAAATATTTTGGCTCCAGGCTCAAAACAATGTTTCAGTTTATATACACATACAAAATTGTAAAATAAAACTTCAAACCTACATGTAAGGAAGAGGAATGCTTTTTTTCCCCTCAGAGAAAAGACTCACAAATAAATATTTAAATAAGAGAAAAATAGACAAATAATACATGCAATACGTTTCATAAAATGCAAATGTCATTTTACATAGTACATCAATAAAACTTAGTCTTTGATGTTAAAATTTAATTCAGCTAGGCACAAATATTTATGCTACTTTTTTAATTATTTTTTAGCTAATCATTCTCCCCATGAACAGTTATTTCTTGATACAAAAAAATAAATCATTAGTAGTTGTTCTACATATCAACGTATCATAAGTTTCAAGCAACATTTCATCTTAAAAATAGCTGTAAGCTACTTTTAAAAATTATATCTTGAATGACTTATTTACAATATCAGTTATGCACGGAGAGATAATGGGCAAGCAGGAATAAAGTTCATAACTCATTTCTGAGCACCACACTCACAATAAACTGAAGTATCAAATGAATTCTTCAGAACTGATACTCATTCTTCAGGTGTGGTGACTTTTTCTTCAGGTTCCTGTTCTTCCTGTTCCTCAGTTAACTTTTCCTCAACAACTGTAGATGAATCATTTTCAGGTGGGTTTTTAGTTTCTTCTATAAAAATAAAGATTAGTTTTGTTAAAAAGAGAATTCAGATTTGCTTTCAAAAATAAATAAATAAATTTTTATATATATCAAAAGACCAATATTTAAATAATGCTATTAGCTGATAATTTTTTTTTTTTTTCAAATTTATCAGAAATCAGAAGAAAAACATTTTTCTAGCAAGAAATACCAATTAAAACTAAAATAAACATCTTAAATAAAGGAAGAAAAAAGGATCAACATTTTTGAAATATAGAGTTAAGATAATTTTTAATTACAATGTATTACTCCATGAAGTAACTTCAATAAATTCCAGAAAAATGCTTTGAGGATAAAACTTAATGAAATATTTGTTAAATATGACATTTGAAAGACATGTTAAAGGTGTATAAAATTAATTATTCCCTTTCACAATTAGCAACAGATAAAGTAAAATTTTGTGATAATCAAGAATCATCTATAGTTAACTGATAAAAATAGGCAGCTAATATAATTTAACAGGAAATTTTTTTTAAGGAACAGCTGGTTAATTCACATTTGCATATTTAATGAATATAAATTAATTCAAATCAGATGAATTTTTCTCCTTGCACAAATAATAAATAGTTTTATTATAATTTTTTCTATAACTAAATTAACATTCATTTACTAAAGAACAAAAATTAAATGTTTTAATAGTAAAAATGTGCCCCCCTTATCTTTTGAAACTCAGGGCAAAAGACTTTTGTGTGTGTTTTCATAAGTAGGGTTGCAGGCTTACATTTCTAAATCAATTGCAAGAAGAAGTTTCTAATTGAAAAAGCGAGAGTATATACACAAATTAAAAAACAAAAACAAAGATTATGCATAAAATCTATAAAAAAATAGGGCATACAATACAAAACGCCTCTCTCACACACAAATGGAAGTTAGCATCACAGCTAGATCACAAGTTATTATACAATAAATTGAAATGATTCAAATTGACTTGAAGATTTGAATATTTCATTATATTTATTTAATTCAAATCAATAACCATTCTTACAATTAAAAAGAATTTAAGAATATTTCCTAGTTCCAGAAAGAATTAAATTTGTTATAATCATAATAAAATTGTGTTTGGAATTCATATACTAAGATATAAATTATATTTTGATATATAATAAATTTTATCATAATGTCACATTACTACAGTTAATACATTAGAATTTATTATTTCTGTTTTTCTATGAATTGTGAGATCAATTATTTATTACTTTCAGATTTTATTTGTATAATATGACTATAAAGATATAAATATATCAGAAATATAGAGCTTAATATTCATATACAAGTTTTATTTAAAATATTGTTTAAATTTAATTAAGCACATTTGCTTTAAAATTTAAGTATGAAAAAATATATATAAACCTGTGTATCTTAGGACGAGATAGGATAAGATATCTGACAGTGAAATCATTCCAATAACATGGTCTTCATTATTCACAACCACAAGTCGATGAACCTTCAAAATAATTAATGATCATGTTTTAACTGACCAATAGATTATATTAAATGCTTGAAAAATAAGTATATACAGTGAAATAATTTATCATACCTCAGCTTTTACTATCCTCTGAAGAATAGCTGCAAAAGTCTCATCTAATGTACATTTCAAAACGCCTTCAAAATACTAGAAAAAGAAAAAGAAATATACTACATAATTTGAAAATTACAAAAATTAAGAATTCTGTATGACAGTGCAATTTAAATATGACTCATAACCATAGAAAATATTCTCTTATGGCAGATTTAATATATGCCATAAGATATAAAATAAAGATATTTCTTTAAACATACTTCCCATTGTAAAATTTTATTAAATAAGGTGGGTAATTGCATGGAAATATCTTGATCTTTTGGAAATTGTTGGTAAAATGTTAAAAATCAATTTTTTATGTCCCCCATAGAATAAAAGGTACAATAAAATTTTTTCATCAACATTATCATATTTACTAAGTTTTACATTTTATCTGTAAAATCTACATATTTTAAATTTAGCTGGATTAGACATAAATTTATATGAAAACATTTCAGAAATGTAAATTTAGTCAGCACAAAAAGTTGTCATATTCAAATATTTGTCGAGTAGATTAAAATCCAATCATAATGACTTCACAGAAAATTGCTAATTCTGTGCGATGGTTTACTTTCATTGGTTAACAGCTGCAACTTGGATTTTATATAGAAGGGAAAGAAATTTACAGTTAAGATGTCTTAGAGAAGTATTCGATTGCTGAATAAGAGTATTATTTGTTCGCACTTACGCTTGTTTTTGTAAAAAAAAAAAGAAAAAAGATAAGATATATTTCAGTAGCAATTAATATTTTGATAAGCCATCAGTTTATACTATAAGTAATCATAATGCTGATATAGTACAAAGAATACAAATGTAGGTTTTTGAATTCCAGACATCTTTTTAGTCAGTGTTTTTATAGAATGGCTTAGCAGTTACAAACTGCAGGATCTTTACTTTCTTGAGGAGAAATGAAAAAAAAAAAAAAAAAAAAAAAAAAAAAAAAAAAAGGCTGCCATAAATGTAATGCAGGTATTGACTTTTTGCATATTTGAAATTTCAATTAACTGAATGAATAATATATAGTAGAGAATATAATTAATAAAGTAAGAATTCTGCAATAAATCTATGGTTCTAATTTTTTTCATGAGAATCATCATAAAAACATTTTGCTGCAATGAATTTAAACTTAAAATAACAAAAACTATGTGATTTTTATTACAGAAATTTTTTTAACGATATACAAGATACTTGCTAGTGCAAATGTTAATGTTATTCAATATACTAAAGCAAACATCAGAAATGAAATTTTAATCAAGTTCTCTCATGCCAAAAGTTAAAAAATATATTTGCATAATAAAAAGCAGAAAATTACACAAATAGTAAATAATCATGCAAAATACAAGCATATTTATTTGTAATTAGCAACACACAAAATTAAAAAGAGTATAAATAAACAGACTTACCCTGCCAACCTAAAAAATATGATGTAAAAAGCGTTAATAAAGCACAGACTATAAGATGCCAAAAAAATCTTTTAAAAAATAATTAACATGCAATTGCAATTAATGCTGAAAGGTACATAAAAGATTTTCGAACTAGCTTGATTAACAAAAAGCATCATCAATAATTAAATTTTATATATTATTTTTAAAAAATGATCTTGAATCAGTCTAATATTTATATTAATGACAAAAAGTTGCAACAAAGTTACTGTACATGATGCTCACAGCCTTTCAAAGTTTGCAAAGATCTTAGAAAGGGCTGGAATTAATATATCTGTCACATGTTTATATTGCATGCATATAGGTAAATCTGTTTGGTTGGGTGTTAGAAAAAGTTAGTTAGTTGCTGTTAGCAAAAAGCTAACATGACAAATAATGCATGTGTGTCATGTGATGAAAACAAAAAGTTTTGACACTGACACTATAAAACTTAAAATAAAATCTTATTAAAATTACAGATCACCATTACTGAAAGCAAGCCTTATGTTCACATTTGTCAATGTTTTATAAAGATAGTTTACATTCTAATACAGGTATGTAAGTGCCAATGATGTGTAAAAATTGCAATTAGTACATCACATCCCTCCCCTTTATTATTCCATATGTTCTACAGTTTTGAAATTTATCATTAAACACATACAATCACATAAAGATGTGTAACTATTTTAACCCTTTCATGCACACAAGGGTATTCATTTCAACATACCTGATCTCTATGTTCCAGAGCTTTTTTTACAGTGACATCCAGATTGTTATATGTTTTCTCAGCAGCCAGATTCTACAGGCAAGATTTAAATTATATTAATAAAATTTTCCATGGAAAAGGTTACCAAATAAATATTTTTATTCTATATTTTAAAGTTATTATTTAACAATTAAAACAAATTTGCTTTTGAAATGCAATTAAATAAAGGTATAATTTTTTTTGTTTTTCTCCAATGATTTCAAGTAAGGAAATATGAAATTTTTAAATATATAGTACATCTCAAAATTAGTCAGTTCAAATTTTAATATTATATCAAGCATTCTGAACTTTGAGCTGAACATTAAGCATAAAATTCATTAATAAGAGAAAGTAAATCTTAATAATTTTATGGAAGAGTAATCAAAACTGAATTGATAATTGAAACACATCTAAAAAAAGATTTGAAATTAATTTCTTTAGCGATAAAAAATTAAGTGAAATTGATAACGCATAGATGGAAGTTCAATTAATAAAGTAGAAAATATTTAAAATTATTTTTTTAAACGATAAAAATATTACAAAATAGGTAAAAAATAGAAAACATCTCAGTATTATCTTGACTCTAGATGGTCATTAAAGTATTTATTACAGAGAAGAATTATTTCCTTAATAATTCTACTGCATTTGCATGAAATAAATGTACTAGCAATAAATGTACCTTTTAAAAGAATGCTAACGTTATTGGTTTCTCATAAAATAGCTGTCAAATGGACATCATACATTTATTTAAACTTATCTATGTATATTAATAAAAATGCAACTCGAAATGCGTTGCTAAGCGCAAAACTGGAGAACGGCTCGGCCGATTCGGCTAATTTTTTATAAATATTTTCGTTAAGATACGAGGATGGTTCTTATAAAGAGAAAAAATTTAAAAACTGCGTGGAAAATAGTTAAAACGATGCTTTTCTTGCTTTCCCGCCAAAAATCTTCAATTCATTCCCCCCACATCAACTGAGTTAGATAACAGGAAGTAATAAATTATGATTTGTTTAGAAAGAAATACGCGAAGTCAGTTGGTTTTCATTTATAGATAATGGGATGTTTAAAAAAGAAAGAAAATAGTTGCTTTTATTAGTCTGTATGAATATTTAATCTATGCCTGCTCGAAATAAAGTCTGGGCAGGGAAGAACAAAAAGCGAAAAAAAGGTTTGTAAAAAGAAAAGTAGAGAAGAAAAAAAGGAGAGAAAAGAAAAGAAGGGTGTGTGTGTGCCACCATTAATTCCTTTGTGTGCGGCATTTTCCAAGCTGTTTTTAAACTTTCGCATCTCTTGAAAACCAATTGTGTCTTTATTTGTTTTGTGTGTTTACATTTATGAAAATTAGAATCTCCTTATTCTATAAAAAACGTAGAATTTTAGACCTTTCCCTCCACCATTTAAGTAAAATATCAATTCCGGAACAATCATTGCTCGGATAGAAAGAGAAAGATGAGTAGTACAATAAACAGAACATCTGAAGAAAATAATACCAAATAATATTATAAATGAATTATATGATTATCAAAATTTGTTTGGTTTAAAAATATTTTGGTGAAAAACCTGTTATGAAACACAGCTACATAAAATATTATAGGAAAATTTTAGCGAGCATTAATACTGGCGAACCGACTGGCCTCCAAAGGCGGCTAGTACTAAATATATATAATGATAAATATAAGTCTAAGTGAACTAGATAATGCAAAACTAAATTTTTTAGAAATTTGCAATTCATTTAGTTTACACAAAACAACACCAGCACACCAAGCCTTAAATAACATATTTAATTTTTAGCAAGTTATTGTAACATGAATAAAAGTTCAACTTACAATAACATCAAATTTTGCATATATGTCAACTACTTTTCTACCATCATCGACAACAGGTAATGCTGATACTCTTCTATCAACAAATTCATTTAGAGCTGAGATGACAGGGGTACTTGTTTTAACCTGAAATACATAAAATGAGGTAATTACCAAAGTACTAGTAAATGACAATATTACTTTTGAGTCAAACGAAGATCTTTTTTTTAAAAAATGAATGTTAATAATAAATGGAAAGAAGAAAAAGGAGACTTCTAATAATTATTAAAATCAATCACTACTTCACCATAAAAGTTGTAAAGAAAAAAATATATAGGTGGAGAATATCTGTATTTTAGTTTTTACAGTACTATTATAAAATTAAAATTAAATCATAAATTGCACAGAAGCAAAAAAATTGTATGCCAAATAAGCAAAACACATAACTATCCAACAGAAACAATAAATGAAGCTCATTACTAAAAAAAAAACTGTCTCATTAAATATAAATAATTCATTGCATATTTAATGGATACATTTTGCTATTATAAAATAACAAAGACTAAAACACGCCACACTTCATGAAAAATTTTTATAAAGCATTTTTGATGTCAATGCTTTTTTAAAGTTTCGTGCAGCACTGCCAAATGTGAGCATAAATTAACAAGCCACATAAGCACATAAATATGATAAATTTGATTTGCCAGTGAACATGCTTTGAAATTTCTCCATTAAGAATTTGAGTTTAAAACATCAGATTTTATAATTTTTTTTATTACCTACCCATTTTGATAATGACATTATAGGTATAAAGATATGTATTAAGTAATGAATTATAAAAAACACAGTTGATAAAAATATATAAAACTCACAATAAGGTTATTAAATCAAGAAAGCTTAAGAAAATCAAAGCAGCAAAACATCTAATAAAGAAATCTATTATGATATCAATTTGTATTTACAAAAACAATGTTAAGCTTACTATCTCATAAGTTGAAAAATATTACTTGAAAAAGTGTGTGTGTGCTAATTAATGTTCAAACATCTATCTTACAGATAAATGCTGAAAAAATTTAATAATACAACTAATATAATCAGTGAATATAATCAATCGAAAGAGAAATACATTTGAAAACACAATATACTTACAGTGGCAATTTTGTCGTAAGTACCTATCTTTAGTTCACCCAAGGTGCTATTCATATAACTAGGATGTGGCAATTCATGATACTATACAAGAATAAAAAAAATAATCAATTTCGATAAAATTGTATAAAAATTAAAAATCAATTATACAAACAAATCAAAAAGATAAATTAGGGCCAAAGAATATATTTTATTGATTTTTCTTTAAAATATGATAAATGTTGCTTTTAGAGCATGATTTTCATTTCTATGAAAATAATTTGATTTTCATCATATTAAATTCATTTTGACAAATTTAGACAAAATATTCAATATTTAATTATTAGAATTTTAGTAAAGTCTTATTAAAAATCACCACTAGGATCATTTTAGGGAAGTCCTCATAATTTTGAATCCATGTCGGATGACAAACACAACAAGTGAACTGATACTTCCTTCTCTTAAACTTCCACACCAAACTTAAGACAGAATGTTTGGCAAAAGACATCAGATTTAACCAATTGCACCAGATCCCCACACTCAAAGGAATTTGAATGAAACTGGGTTTCGAACTTGGAGTTCCCCAGCTTCAATGCCTCTAGGTATACCTTATCACTAGAAAAACATTTGCAGGTCGAAGAAAATTTTAAATTTGGAAACGAATATGAAAAGATTCTTTTTTTTTAAATAATGCAGTTCATTTTAAATATACTTGAAAATAACTAAGTATTCATTAATTAAGTTCATTAATATGCTGGAATTTTATTTCACTTTATATTATGATATGAAAATACATTTACTTATATTCTTGGCACAAATTATAAACTGTAAATGGTGATAATGAAGTAAAAATGCCCTGATAGTTCCATAAATAAAATATCCATCATGTGCCATTATTCATGAAATATATTTCAATGCTTAGTAAGGCACTTTGTTTATTGACCAAACTTCATCTCCTTGAAATTCAACAATCATTCAGTTCTTTCCAATTAATATATTTTATAAATTTCATGGGACTATAAATACAAGTGTAGCTTTTTATAATTTTATATTTCTGAAATTTAACCAACAGCAGCAGTCTCATTGATAATCTCTAGTATTCTCTGAAAGGAAGGTGCAATTCTTTTCATAATGTTTTAAACCTTAGGCAAAGTCACAAACGCCACCTTATATTTTTATTGGCGGTCTAATACTTACGTAGACCGTCGATCTTTATCGACAAATCTGAAGGCGTCGCCAATGAGTTGCTAAACCGCCATTATTTTCTAAATTGTTCAAACCTTAACTGTTGTCCGCCATTTTGTTGGTTTCGTTGGCGTCGACGGTTTATCGCCAAATTTGAATTCGTCGCCAATGAGTTACTAAATCATTGGCGTCGACTGTCTAATACGCAAGTACCTTTTTATTTTCAGAGTCCCGCACGTAAGCGTTCTGAACTTCATTGTATGGCGAAGAAAGGCGAATATAAATTTTTAATAACTTAGCGTCAACTGCCTAAAATCAAAATTCTGTCAAAACATTTAAAATTTTAGTCACAAGACCCCATACAAAATATCCCTTTTTTGAAAATTTGTATTTCTGATATCCCGTTTTAAAACACGTGAAGGTACAGAGAGTCCAAAAGTCAATTCTTTTACAAATTTGCATTAAAAAAAAAACGCGAACTTGCATTTTAAGTGCTAAAATTATGTACCATATTTAATGTATCTAAATCGTTGCGTTTCTGAGTTACTGAGCTTACAAACGAAAGCCCGAGAAGTTTTAAGTTATTGACTAACAAAAAATTCCAAAAATCTGTTTTCCAGATTCAAGATCTTTAATACAGAAATTCCTTAAAGCGAAAATTTTAACAAATGTGATAAGTTTAATATACAAGAAAACTAAAAAGGGCAAACCACAATATGTTAAAAACGAAACCACTGTACAGTTCAGAGATTTCGGTATTATTATTATTATTAAATGCTATATAGTTTATTTATACTGAATGAAAAAGTTAAAATAATACACACGCTAAAATAATGCAATAAAACAATGCTAGACAATGTTAAAAAAATACACAATAAAAAAGATAGAACAATTCTTATTCATTAATATTCAAATAATTATAAATATAAGTCACAAAAAAGTTTTCTTACATAGAGAAAGAGGAACTTGAGGATTCTTTTGTGAGTGATCACATAGAGGACATTACCAGTTGCGGAATCTATCACAGGCAGACGGTGAACTTTATTCTGGATGAGAGCTTTTATGGCATCTAATAAGCTATGAATAGAAAATTCAAAATATTATGAAAAGTAATCTAAGTTCTTAACGGTTTGAAAAGTGCCTATATTTTACCGATTTGAAAGGAAATTTAATCTCTTATATAATTATAAATATAGGTC
>JAOUZG010020323.1:420435-460421 GCA_026289955.1 Argiope argentata
AAATAACTGCATTATATACTTTAACGGTAACACATATATATAATCACAACAGTAAACAGTATTCTATAAATTATGTTTCGGAAAACAACAGTTATTTTCGTATAATCTATGTTTTGAGAATCAACAGTAGTTTTCCACAAATTATGTGAATATAACTCACCACTTGCTTAAAAAATATATTAAAAAATAGATATAAACTTTGCACGCAGCAGCAATGAAATTATAATATTTATCATTCATAAAATCACAGAGCAATGTAATACGATTCATATACATAGTTTTGAAAAAATCAAAAGCAATACAATGAAAAAACTCATATTAAAACAAGAAATTTATAGTTGGACATTAAACCATTCCATATTCATTAAACTTAATATTATAAAAACTTTTTAAACTTAGGAGGATATCCAAATTTGCATTTTTATAATTCTATAGTATAAATGTTTTTCAAAAATGTTTCAGAAAGCACAGTTTCTTAATATAAAGATATTCTAATTAATGCTAGAAAAGAAACTGTTAAAGATATCGCGTTACAGAAAGAAAAAAAAAGTCGATTGTGAATTTTCAATTCTAGCTAAAATTTCATATACATGTAAAACCTTTTTTTGGTTTAAGAAAAAGATGACATGGAATCTTTTAAATATAACTTTTATTCTTTGCGATGTTACAAAAAAGATTTCTATTTTTACTCATTGTTGATATTTATTTATTTGAAAAGCTACAACAAGGGAAAATACCGTTTAAAGAGGAAAGTTGAAAGAAGAGGCAACAAAAAAGTATTATTTTGAATTTGTATAGCTTTAGAGTGGAAGAAAGCCTTTTTGGGTTTCAGCACACGATGATCATCTTGGGGTGGGGGACTCATGCAACGCATAATATGGAGAGACGCCATATTTTTAACGATTAGAAAAATATTCTCAGAGCGCGAATAAGTTGAAATTATTCTAACATAGTAGTTGCCTTTTAGAGTGATCACTTTGGAAATTAATAATAGATAAAATTTTGCTAACATAAACCGATTAGTAACAGCCGAATTGAGCAAAACCAATTACATTTTTATCTATTGAGAGGCAGGGCCTGACTAAAACAGGGGCATACTGGGAAGTTGACCCGGGGCCCCACATAAGTGAGGGCCCCCAAATTGAATAGTACTTTTATTTTACGTTTCCTTCTTTAATGAATGTTCTTAATTACTAAAGTAGTGAAGAAGAGCCCCCCCCCACCCACCCAAAGGTTTTTGTCCCGGGTCCCAACTAGGCTAAGCCGGGGTCTGTTGAAAGGAAAGAGGGAAAAATAGCTCTATCTATATTTCATTCCAAAAATAATTTTAAAAAATATTAATTGTTTATCGATATATATTCTTTAGCTATTTATTTATATATTGCTCGTACTTGTATTTAAAAAAATGCTGAAATTCAAAATATTAAGCGCCAAACTCATTTTGACATTTGTTAGTAAACTTTCATCATCTCCAGGGCCTGACTAAGGCAGGAGCATATGGGGCAGCTGGCCCGGTCCCCACATAAGCGTCCCCCCCCCCAAATCGGGTAGAAATTTTATGTTAAGTTTAATTATTTAATGAATGTTCTTCATTACTAAAGTAGTAAGGCAAAGGGGACCCCCAAAAAGTTTTTACCCCGGGCCCCAACTCATTCCTCACCAACTACTTACAGTTTAGTCTTGGTTAAAAAAATTCGAAACATTTCAAAATAAAAAGAAACCAAGCTTTTTCACTGCGCCATAGAACTGCATTGATTAATTTTAGGTAATATTGCATACCTATTAATAATTTCAATTTTGCTTTAAACAATCAAATCCTTTCCCCCCTTTTTTTATTATGTTTGCTTTCGTAATTTAGTCGCAAGCAACAATGGTTTATGTCTTTTAAGCAGTATTAGATCGGACATGGCTGTCCATTTAAATCAATCCGGATCACTCTAGTTTAGATAAAAAGAATGCAGGCCATCCCGCGGGAAAGAATGATTTCCAGAGGCATCCTTACAGATGGAATAATATAATCATATTATATATTCATTAGATGGCTCTCTAACGCGCAATTGCAGTACTGTGAAGTTGCTACTTTCTCTAATTTAATTTTACTCACGCTATTTTTGCTTTCAAATAATCAATCGTATAATTAACGTAATGAATTAAAATACTCATGATTAATATTTAACTGCTAAAAGAACCAGGAAACCAACAGGGATAAAAATAATATCGCAGAATATATTATGTGAAAACAAACTTTACAAAAATAAATAATTAAACGCTTTATATTGTATGGAAAATATCTAAATTTAATGTTATAGAAACTTTTCAGAAAAAATGCACATAAATCATAAAATTCGAAAAATTTACAATAAATATTTAAATATAAATAACTTGTATTTCACCGGCTATATCTTTAATAATGTATGGCAAATAATATCAAAAAAAATATAACTTTTATAAAAAAATCTAAAAGAAAGGTTTAAACTTCTCAACATGTTGTAATGGAGTATAAATAAATGAATTGCAAGTTATTTTATTTATTAATTTAATAATCAATAATAAAATATTTCAAGCAAATAATGCTTCCAATAAATTAAAAAAAATGAATAATAAACTAATTTTAAAGTAAAATATGCAGATTTTCTAATAATTTACCTAGCATCTGGGCTAATGGAAACTAATGGTCTGCTTCGTTCTTTCAAAACATCTGCAAAAAAGAAAATTTGAAATATTATTAATAATAATAATACGATTCAAATCAAGAGAGAAACCTATGCAAAAATTGAACTACTTACTTCGCCATGTTTCTAACTTATGCTCCTCAAGTTCTTCCATTTGAACCTATTAATATCAATAAGAGAATTACTCTTCAAGTATAAAAAATGATATTTCTTATTAATAAAAAATATCTTTCTATTTAATTTAAAATATATATTTAATATTAAATGTAACAATTAGTCTTCTAAAATAATATTACCAATTTGGTTGCATTACTGCACACACATAAAAACAAAACAAAAATACAGGGTAAGTCAAAATGAATATAGCGATTACAAATGGCTATAACTATTTAATGAAAAAAGATATATCGATAAGATTTACACAGAATGTAGACGGAACTTCAAAATTTATTAACGTAAAGCGCACGTGTAGCCAAGCGGATGCCTGCGCATGCGCGAAATCGAACTTCGCAACGACAAGAAACCTGTTCAGCGCGGCGTCTCATTAGTGGAAATGGCTAGTCCCGTGCAGAAAGCATTCTCTGTGTTGGAATTTCACAGTTGCCGTTCTGTTATTACAGTGCAGAGAAAATTTCGTCAGCGGTACAATGAAGAACCTCCAAATGCGAACAACATACGCAGATGGCATCGGATGTTTGAGGAAACAGGATGTTTGTGCAAAGGAAAAAGTAGCGGAAGGCCACGTGTTTCATCGGAAAACGTTGAAAAAATTCGCGAAACGTATCAACAAAGCCCACGGAAATCGACGTACGTAGGTAGTAGGGAGTTAAACATTCCACAAAAAACTGTATGGCGTGTTCTCAGAAAGAGGCTGCAAATGAAACCGTACACAATTCATGTTGTGCAGCAATTGCAACCGGAAGATAACGTCAAACGTATGAATTACGCTATGTTTATGATGGAAATTATGGAGGATGAAACTATGCCTGATCGTCTCATTTTTAGCGATGAAGCGACCTTCCACATAAGTGGGAAGGTAAACCGTCACAACAGTCGAATATGGGGAACAGAGAAGCCATCCACTGTAATTGAACATGAACGTGACTCAGCGAAAGTTAATGTGTTCTGCGCCATCTCATCACGTAAATTGTACGGTCCTTTTTTCTTCAGTGAGAAAAGTGTAACATCCAATGTTTACCTTGACATGCTTCAGGTATGGTTAATGCCACAGCTAGATAATGATTCCAGGGATTACATCTTTCAGCAAGATGGAGCACCCCCACACTGGGGTACGGCGGTGCGAACATTTTTAAACCAACATCTTCCAAAGCGTTGGATCGGACGAAGTGGAGCTGCCGACGATGTCTTCTGCTCTTGGCCACCGAGATCTCCCGACTTGACACCCTGTGATTTCTACCTATGGGGTTATGTGAAAGACAGAGTGTTTGTGTTTCCCTTGCCCAAAACAATTGAAGAACTGAAAGTACGCATTTGTAATGCGCTTGAGTCGGTTAATGAACAAATGCTTCAGAATGTATGGCGTGAAATGGAATACCGATTAGATGTTGTCCGTGTGACCAAGGGAAGTCACATAGAACATCTATGACTTCTGTATATAAAATTTTGAAGATTCTTCTACATTCTGTGTAAATCTTATCGATAAATATTTTTTCATTAAATAGTTATAGCCGTTTGTAATCGCTATATTCATTTTGACTTACCCTGTATTATTTTCGTTAGTTAATTGAAAAATTTGAGAACTACAAACAAAAAAATACTGAAGAAAGTTACTCACAAAAGGTGATTTGTAATACGTCCTAAGTATATTGATGAAATCTGTAATAGTGAGCATGCCTGTAAAAATAAATACAATTAATAATTACATAAATTTATATTAATTCAGAAAAAGTAAAATAATTATTGTCATCTTTAACCGGAAAAAAAAGAAAAAACAGACATCACCAAAAATAACGCTTAAATAAGAAATTATGTTTCATACCTACAAAAGACTGTGTAGCAGAGTCCCATAGTGGAGCAGCACGAACGCCTAATTTAAAAAAAAATTATGTTTTGATAATGACAATGTACAATTAATTTACAATCAATCAATGTAAACGGGAAATATTAGGTTGGGGAAAAAGAAACCCATTATTATTTTACAGCCATCTACCGAGAAAATAATGGATTTCTTTTTCTCCAACCTAATATTTGCTTGAGACTCTACAAAACATATAATACAGGAATAAACAATAAGAATTAATTTTTTTGGGACGATAATACAAAGATTTAATGAATGAAATCTAATTTTCATATTTGATAGAAAAGAATTGGTAATACTGCACACAACTATTTCTGGTAGTTAAAAATAAGGAAGAAAGTTTCATACTAAATATGTTATATGGAAGGGAAATATTCAGATATTTATCATTAAGAAATAAAATTTGTTAAGATTTTTATGAATTTTTACATTTTTTATTTTTATTACAGACATCATTTTGCCATTTTGGGAAGGGAGGAAGAATTAATTTATGATACAGATGTTCGCCTGATTGCAATCCATAAGCCGTCTGTTTAACTACATTAAATTCAAAATGCTGCATCCAGATTTAATTATATATATTTTCTTAAGAAATATGGCATTAAAAAAAACCCTAACATTTTTGCCTTATATTGGGAATGCCAATAGAAATTATTTTGGAAAGTAGGAATGTTAAATAAACAGATCTTACCGTTATGAACTAAAGCAAAAAATGCCTTCTTTACCTAAATGGAAATGAAGAATAAAATTAGAATACTGTATACGTCCAATACAAAATAATACACATTTGGCTTATTTCCATTTATTACATATCTTCTTAAAAGTACATATTTTAAGAATCTAAAAGGGATTGAATTAGAAAAAAAAATTAATAAAATAATATTAAAAATGTGAAAAAAATGAAAGTTTAAATAAAGAGTATGCAATAAATAATCTGCATGACAAAAGTTCATTTTCTCAGCATATGTGTTAAAATACATATTCTGAAGGAAACAATAAAAAAAAAAGATTACACTTTCATATTTCAGATATTTGATTTCCATCTCGACAAAAAAATTAAAGCTCAGTGTGAACAAAAAGGATATTTTATAAAAGCTACACATAAAAAAGATGTTCAATTAAAGAATAGAAAAAATTTCTGGTAAGTACTAATAGCAAAATAGTAAAAAACAATCGGTAAAGTTTACTTTTATTAAATTTATTTTTAATATCTGTTTGAGAGTTGATTTAAAGCTAAGAAATATGATCACATGACGAAAACGATATTTCAGCTGGTATCCTTTATGTCAATATTAAATAACATGCGATATGTTTATCATGAAGCAGATACAGATAAATTGTTTATTTCCCCCACACATCTACTCTTAAACTATTAACATTCAGCGTCCTGTTTACAAAATAATTACAACTCACTTCTGCGGCTAAACTGAACGCATTTCATGCTTCTTTGTTTTGTGCAAGAAATCTGTATGTTTTTCCCCTGACGATTTCAAATGGTTCGCACCGTCCATAAATCAGATTATGAAGTACCACCATTTTTAAATCTGCCATTTTAATTTTGCTGCATTATTCATAAAACATATTTTAGCGTGTGGCAGATTAGAAGAAACTTTTGATATTTTAAAATTTTGATTTATTTCATCACTGGAAGCATATTATGCTTTAAAAAAAAACGGTGATAAAAATGTCGTCCATTTACACTGCGATATGAGTGCAGAAGAGACCAAAATTTTTCCCTTCTAGTGATTTTACTGAGATTTTGATAGGGATTTCTTTGATACCTGTAGTCTTCGGAAAAGGAAATTTAGGTATCTTGAAAAGAATGTTTTAAGCATTAAATTTTTTTATCCTTTTACTCAGAGCGTAAAAATCTTCTGCATTCAGAGGTTTTACAGTGGGCAGCAGATATAAATAAATAAAAAAGTGGAATTGGATCAAGAAATAAGAACAATTTAGAATGAAATTAATACAAGTTAAATTAAGATAAAAATATGGAAATTAATTATGATTTTAATTTAGTTTAAGAGATATCATTATATATAAGATCTTTGAATTGACTTTATTGTTTTTTCGATAATTTCTTAAAAAATATTTTTACCTTTTGCAATTTTACAGTTACTTTATGTTTTAAAATGGACTTTTAACAGGTAAAAAAAAGATATTAACGTTTATATTTAAAATAATAATGGAATAAAATTTATGTTTTCGACATTCAATTAACAAATAAAAGTAAAACAAATTTTTAAGAGGTATAAATTTGATATAAAATATGCAGTAGAGTCTAGTAAATGCAGATAACTCTGTTCCATGTTTCACATTCAATGGACTACAAAATAAAAAAGAAAATACTAGGAAAAAAAAGTGAATAAAAGGAAGAAAACTGCGAAAATGTAGACGATACGCAGACTTAGAAAGTTAGACACAGATGAACTATAGACATCTATAAAATCGTCAATCAATGCATACTCTTTGCTGTTACACAATTTCACACAGAACCTCGGAAAATTCAGCGTCAATCTTACAAATCATGCTAACACTAAGAAATACTTAAATTTCAAGTATATATAGTAATGGCAATAAACATATAAAAATACATTCTATAATTGTTTTCCAGAAACATAAAAATATACACATGCGTCTTATATCTAAAATAATCCGTACGATTTTCGATTCTATTAGCAGTTAATAAACTGCAAGATATGGCCAACGGATTTCATGAGTAGTAATTTCCTAGTTTGACTCTGACGAGTAAGCAGATGTGACGTAAGAATTGCGTGATATCGGGCGAGTCTATTTTGATAAATTACGAGATAATTTTATACATTTCCTAGATTTTTCTGCGGCTCATAAAATGCCACTGACGACCTATCAACAGTGAAAAGAAAGGAAAAGATGCAAGAAGTCCAAAAACAATAATTTTTAACCTTGTATTTGTATTTTTAACTTTGTATTTATAATATTATTACTCGGCGCTCCACTTCTGCCTCATATTTTATTCTTTATCGGCAAATACGAATATCATGACGTCGAAGGTAAATTTCCAGAACGTTAGAGTCATGCTATATCAATGTTAAAAACGACTACAAAACAATTTAAGAAAATTCTACAAATATCAATGCAATTATCTGGAAAAATCTCCTATCCGATTACTTCTAATCCTCACTATTGTTAGATAAGAGATATTCGCCAGTAATCACAAACTCAGTACTTGTTACTGCATAGCAATGGTAATTCATGACGCCACGTAAAATTAACATTAACTAGAGAATGTGCAGTTGTCGATGCTCTGACGAATAATATAACACCAAAAGAGTGTTTAAGGCAAGTAAACGCGATGGACAGTTAGAAAGCGATAGAATAATTTCCATATTAACATTAGCTTATATTCCAGAGAAAGTTTTCTTTTATCTTGTATTAAGCTACAACCTTTTAAATACAAAATCTTAAAAGTGCTATACAATTTATAATTATACACAAGATATTTGCAAATGAAGCTACGACATACAACGTTTAATTTCGACAATTTTGGTGTTTTAGAGCAATATGGAACAACTTACCAGCAGTTGTGTATCGAACACTACAAGTTTGGCACTAACAGGAATCAAGTCATAACAGCGATAGCACTTAAAAAATTTAACAAATACTAAATTTTCGTCTTCCCCTAGAAAAAGAAAGAAAGAAGTTAATAAAAGAAAAGATTAAAATGAAATCTGCTAAGCATATTTCAATGTATCATGTCAGAACATCAATTCTTGAACGGCCAAGCACCACGTGCTCGTGCAAGTTAAATTATATTTTTATTCATTTTAATCGTTTCGTTGAATGAGTCACTTTAGTATTGCAAACTAACCAAAAAAACTTTGTCCCGCATCGATTGTTTTAAAAAATATCACATTTCCTATTTATTTCATTTCACATAATTACGTGCTCAAAATGACAATTTTCTAGGTTTTATTTACTGTAGTCATTTTTTTAAAAAATCAGAGCTTTTGTAAATGCAATGGCAACGCGTTATTGAAAGCTGATTTTTTTGAGATGCTCGGGCAGATAATAAAAGTTTTATTTTTCGTCTACGGATTTTTGTTGACGCCAAAAAACCTTATCCCCCAAAACAACATCATGTTTTGGCATGATAAAAGGTAGGATATATCATTTAAAAAATGATACATAAAGTGCGTCTTTCAAATCAATATTATAGGCCAGTTGTTACTCTTTCAAAATATTGATTTTGTGGTAAATATCGTAAGATTATGAATCTAAAAAGATACCAAGATTTCAGTGAACAGGTGAAATAATTCTGATACTTGTAAAATACCACCAATCAGAAGCACAAATCTAAAATTATAAAAGGGAACGTGCGCATTGTCAGAACGATCAATAACATCAATATACAAGTTTTTTCTAAAAATATCCTTTAAAAAATGCTTATTCAAATACATAAATCTTGCTCTAATTTCCTTCAAAATAAACCTATTGGCCAGACATTTCAATAAGTTCTGCCAATATGCTATAACGTTTCTCTTTAGTTAGCACATAGCTGATCCACAGGGTCAGATTCAATCCTCTAGGGGCTCTTAGGCGATGGAAATGAGTTTTCTCTTTTCCCCAATTTTCATTATATATATTTTTATTGTTTTTGTTTGAATCTCTACGCCAGCAGATTTAAATAGAATATTACCACTAACTGAAATAGTACAGTATTTAATTAAGGATCACTTTCAAGAGATTAGGTTTCAATATATCTTGCAAAAATAAATAAATAAAAAGTAATTTTATAAAAAATGAAAGATTAAATAGAAATCTGCTATACATATTTCAATGTATCATGTCAAATCATCATTTCTTGAACGGGCAAGAACCACGTGCTCTTGAGATTTAAATTATATATTTATTCATTTCAATTGCTTCATTGAATGAGTCACTTTAGTATTGCAAACGATCCAAAAAAACTTTGTCTCGCATTGATTGTTTAAAAAATATTACATTTCCTTTCCATTTCATTTTATATAAAATGACATGACATTTATATGAAATGAATGGAAACCTCAAAATGACATTTTTCTAAGTTTTGTTTGCTGTAGTAGTTTACTTATTTTTTTAAATCAGAGCGTTTGTAAATGCAATGGCAACGCGTTATTAAAAGCTGATTTTTTTTAGATGCTCGTGCAGATAATAAAATTTTTATTTTTGGCCTACTGATTTTTGTTGACGCCACAGACCACATCTCAAAAACACCACCATGTTCTGACATGATAAAAAATACAATTTAAATCTAGAATAAAAAATGTTACTTAAATTAAAAACAGCATTTTAAGAATTGTTAAACTACATAATATAAAAAATGCAAGAGATAATTAAGAATGTTGCTACAATCATATTCCAAAATTCAAACGATATTTGATTTTCATTTCAATACGATTGAGAGTAAGGACTGAAAATTCGATAAGAATACACAATTAACGCTGTGATTCCCTTTGCTCTTTCAAATACAGTCCTTTTAAAATCCAAAACGGCTGAAAGTATAAACGGCACGAGACAATCCTTTCCCTCCCCTTCTTGCGGTCAAGAGTTCATTTGCAGAGTGAGGACGGCTCTCGTATCGCCCTATTCTAGTAGTCAACTTACTGCTGAAGAATAAGGGGTTATATACAAACTTTAATAACACTTTATAATTTCACCTAAAGATTATCCAGACTTGATGCGTTTTTTTTACCTCTGTGTTTGATTTCAACTTTTAAGTCACGGAAAAGCGCATTGGATGTTAAAGATAACATTGGAATAGTATATTTGCCTATTCATTAAATTCATTGCTGTTTCAGAAAATTTAATCATTCAACAGTTATATATCTCTTTTTCTCTTAAGAGTTATTGATATAAATAACTATCTTTAAGTACATAATTTTTAAAATAATTCTTATAAATTAACAAAATTTTAAATTATTTAATTTCCTCAGCAATTGCTTATATCTATTTATTAAAATATAAAGAGCATAAAGTTCCTATGTGGAAAACTTATTTAGATATGTGTAGATCTGTTAAATTGCTCTGGAAACATTGTAAAAAGTCTGGATATTTTGAAGTCCCTTCAAACTTGTGGGATCTTTACGCAATTGTTTACTTTGTCTAATAACCTTCCTCTGCTGATCCGTAGCCTTTTACATGATGGCTTCGCTGGACAGGAATCATATCGCTTATTGGGGGTATTTTTAACTTAATTTGATAAGTTACACTCACCTTGGATGAATTCCATGTATGATCAGGAAATTTTTTATGATATAAGAAGATACTGGTATGTTATTGTGACGGTACTAAATTTCTTGGCCATAACTCCTTGCTGATGTTATTGTTAAAAATTAAGATTCTTATCTTAGTACATTTTTTCCCTTTCTCTTTGTGTACAATCTGTGCACGATTTCATGATTTATACATTAAGCTTTTGATTGATCGTGAAGTCATGCATGGGCATGAATGGCATTTAAGTCGTGTATCTTGAATTTCTGTTGTTAACTTTCAATTCCCTATTAGTACAAGATAATGTACGCCATCTTCAAGATAATGCTCGATGTTTTGAATGCCGATTATATTGTGAAGATAAAGTTACGATGTCGTTGGCATTTTATGCTAACAGGGTTTGTATTTCGCTCTTTCATTTTTTTTAGCCTTATCTTGTTTATGCCTTTAGTTGAAGCTGAAGAAATTAATTTTAAGTTCGTCTTAATCAATAATAAAATTCTTTGATTTCGTTTTCTCAGATCTGTATAAATTGAACTTAGCTAAAATTTCTCCCGTCAGTTATGTCATGTGATGCTTACTCACGCTAATGCCACGGCAATCGAAACAAAGGCTCAGTATAATTAGATATTGATGCAATACAGCCTTGTTTGATTTTTTAAAAAAATAACAGCGGGAGGTTTCCCATGTTTTCATTGTGGTGACTTTTTTCATTCTGGAATCGTGCCCAAAACTCATCGCCAGCGATCCCTCTAATGAAGATCATTCTTGGCAGCGTATCTTGAACAATTTTTAATTGAAATGAACCTGGTTCACTATTGCACAATATAAGCGAAGAAATAGGAAGCATTGGCAGGATTAGTCGATTCTTTAAAACGAAATCGCACAATTTAGCGCATACAGAAAAGATCTGCAACTATGAGCATAGAAAATAAATAATAATAATGGATTACTACATTAAGTATTTAGCTTTTAACCGGAACAATTTCAGAAACGGGAGGGGGAGTAATCGGTAATGCACTCTAAGAGAGCATTAAATAGTATTTTAGAACAATTTCGGGTACTGCAACTGAACTAAGTGTCCATAAATGGATCTCTTGCAGCATTAATATATTTGTGAACATCTTTAGATTGCAGTTGCAATAAAAAAATCAAAACTCTGTTAAATGCCTGACAGCTCCCAATGCTATAAAATATTACAACCTATGAAATTAAAATACGTTGCATTATTTTCCACATATGTCACTAATTTTAGAAACAGACAGACACACGCAGAGAGAGAGAGCAAAAAGCAAGCAAAACTACAGTTTAATTGCTTTTATATTCATTTCAAAATATCTATTTTCCCAAATAAGAAGCATATTGCCAGGACTAATTTAAATGTGTTGTTATACTATAAGAAAACCAGTTAGAGGGAAAAACCAGGACAGGATTGTAAATATACATCACAAAGATAATTTAACAAATTTCTTACTGTCAACGACTTCTGCGGCATACAAGCCTTTTACTTTTTTACAATTTTTTCATTCGTATGAATTAATGGTCGTTCATTGGCATGATTTAATTAGTGCTTCATAGTTTACTTTAGAGCACCAGTTACAATGGAACAATAAGAAAATTCATTTAGTAGCGGAAAAAATTCGAGGTCTGGGACCTCCTATTTTCTGATGAATCCGTTGTCAGTTTTCCCAGATAGAGTGTCGTGGGATGTGCAGAGAGAAGGGAAGAAATGTTTTCTCTCCGTTGAAGAATATTCTTATCATTTCATAAAATGTAGATTTTTTTTTAATATTAAAAAAGCGAAAAAGGTGAAAATTCCATCCACTCCCCAAAAATAGTACAGAAGCGGAAAAATCCCATTCCTGTAAACTTTCAGCTCGCTAAAATGCTAAAACTTACCAAAATATCATTGGTACATCAAAGTTGAGATTAGGAAAGTGTAATTCGAGTTTTTTAAATGTCTTTTAGCATATTTGAACATTTTTGGACGAGATGGCATGAAGTTATTCGATCGTAGCATAATACAATTTTTGAGTAAATAAACTGCAGATGACTTAAAATCTTTTGAATTTTGTCAATAACATCATTTTGAAATTCTGTAATATTGAATAAATTTTATCATATGTCAATTAACGGACTAAAGTGCAACAATATTCCCCACAGAACTGGAATTCAGATTCTACTGTCAATTTGTGAAGAGCTTCTTCATGATTAAATACTTAAACTATTACATAATGACATTAGTAAGTTCTCAAATTTTTTTTTCTCGATTAAAAATTTAAGGTCTCCTTATAGTCAATAATTTCATTATTTTTAAGACAATTTACAATATAATAATGATTTGATTTATTATTATTTTTACTATTAACGGTGATTTAATTTCGTTGCAAAAATAACTGAACAAGAAATTTTCATTTATATTACAATAATATTTATAGTTTGCCTTTATGAATAATTGTGTAAAATAAAAAATTATACAATTCGATATATCGAAAATTTATTGATTGTGAATAATTCATATAAGAAAGGATAATATTCATTCTTCATAAAAATATTATAACATCACAAAAATTACATTTTTGTCAGTAATCTTAAAACTTAAGTTTGAATATACAGAAATGCACCAATATGCAAAATATCTTTACCAAAGAAACAAAATTAATGATCTTTTAAGCATTGTATTTAATTTTTACTCAGTACTTTTTCTCTATCACTCAGGGTCGAAAACTGTTCTATCAAAAGACATTTTATATAATTTTTCAAGTCGGTTATCAGAACTTTTTTTTTTAATCTTTAATTATAATTTGTAAAAATTTATTCTTATTTTTTTAGTTTATTTAATTCACTATAAAAAAAATCATTGCTTTTTTTCTTGTATGCTGAATGACTTTCTTCCAAATATCTTTTGACCTTCAAAAAAATCTTTTTGCTGCTACAGACAATTTCTTCGTCATTTCACGGCAATTTGAATTTTCAGAATATTTCAAATAATCTATTATATTGCGTTAAAAGTTACAAAGATTGTTTTCCATTTTCATTCTTTTATTACAAGAAAAAAATTCCCCTTTTTTTTCCATCTTTATCAGTTGGTCAATCAGAAAGTTAAAAGTATTATTTTCAGCAATTTGCTAAAGTTTTTATCTTTTCTTAAATACTCATTAAAAAGAAGTAAAACAAACTAGTTTTGATGAATCATATCTCAGAAATTGCGAAGAATTTAATATTGCTACATATAAAAGAATCATATCTCAGAAATTGCGAAGAATTTAATATTACTACATACAAAAGAATCAAACTCATTATATAAAATAAAAGTATGAATATATAAAAATGGCTTAGAAAGGTCTAGGGGGAAAAAAACTATAGGTTTGTTTAGTGGGTCCTTAAAGGATATTTCGTATTCAAGTGAATTTCAGTTCACTAAGGCGTTCATTTAACTAAGGTTCATTAAAGCGTTCACTCTTTAGAGAGTTCATTTAAGGCCCGTGGGAATCGTGGAATCAATATAAAAATCCACTATTTTTTGTCTGTTTATTTTCAATAGACTGGAGTAGCCTGGATGGTATGGAGCTGGATTCGCATTCCTTGGGCTGCGATTCAAACCCACCAACCAAAGACTCTCCATGTGTGAGGTGGCTGGCGCACGTTAAATCTGTCGCGGTCACAAAATCTCCGTGGCGAGAGTAATACCACTGGGGGCAGGGTCAGAGGTGATCGTTCTCTGTTCCAGATCTAAATCACGATCTGTGAATGAATGAATGAATGAAATGCATGAATTTAATCCGCCCGGTAAAAATGGTTTGTGACATGTGTGAGCTAGAAGTCAGACTTCTACTTTCAGGGTTCCATACCTCCAGAAGCTACTGCACCCCTCCTTCCGTTGTATAGCGGAACACGAGAATACCATTACTTTTCAGTAATTAAATTTCACTGCTAAAAATAATTTGTTATAGTAGCACCTAATTTATAGTTAAGATATAATAAACGACCAATTTTTTTTGTCAGAAATACATCACGCTTTTCCGTTAAAGTATCACTGAAGTACAATTTTAGATTATCTTCTTAAGCATGCAATTCTTCATTGTAAATGTTAGTATTTTTCGAAAATATTATAGTCTACATTACTGATACAAATAATCAGTTCCATATAAACCACTGTTAACGATATTCCAACAAATAAACCAAAAAGAGCAAAATTCCGACGAGAATCTTTCGTGGGAAAAAATGCCAAATAGTAAGCTCAAATTTAATAAACATGTCGCTTACAATGATGGTAAATTTTAGAACAAAGTTCAATTAATCATTCTCTTCAATTACAGATGATCTCATTACGAGAGAAGTCCTGGTGTATAAGTATGGCGTCATACTTTAGCATAATGTAGTCCAAATTTGGAGTAACACAGAAAGAAAAATTCCTTTTTTACAAAATAAAATGCTCTGAGTAATGATGAATGCGTTTTGATACGTGAGAAAGAGTAACACAAAACGGTTTGAAAATGAATAAAAACTGAAAATTACATTTAGAAATTGAATAGGAATTTTGGAGTTGTCAAACGGCATTTTAAATCGATCGTCAACTTCCAAATATTCCTTGCTCACAATAAAGAGAAAAGGGATTGCCAATTGGTTGGTCCCTTCCTCCAAACTACCCAATTAAGAGACAAAAAGGGCCGGAATAACTTGGTTGGTAGGGCGTTGGATTCGTATCCCTTCGGCTGCGAGTTCAAACCCGTCAGCCGAAGACACTGCGTGTATGTGGAGGTTCGCACAGGTTAAATCTGTCGCCATTACAAAGTCCTCCATGTCCAGAGTAACACCACTGGGTCAGATCGTTCTCTGTTCCAGATCTAAATTACGATCTGTAGATGAATGAATGAAATCCGCCCGTAAAAAGGGGTTGCGGCATGTGAGTAGCTAAGTCGTACTCTTGGCGTTAGATGGCGCTACTGAAAAAACAAGAGCATCTCATTCAGCTTAATTGGCTGACAGATAATTGTCAGTGGGCTAGTAAAGTGTCATTAGTCGCAACATATGCTAATATGGATGTGGGTTCGAAAAACAAACTGCAAAACTTTTGAAAGGAGATAGAAGAAGAATATTTCTAAAATAGTAAAAAAAGCAACCCAGTTCTGTAATATTGATAAGTTACTGTTCTTAAAGATGATAAGTTACAATTTTACAATGTTGATAAGTTAACGATAAAAGAGTTGCTAAAAAAGACTGCAATGCATGAATGAAGTCCGCCCTTTAAAAAGGGTTTGAGACGTGTGTGAGATAGCAGTCAATTCTATCCTCGTGTGCTCAGGGGTCCATACTCTCAGAAGCTACTGCACCGCTCTTTCCGTTGTTAACCGGAACACGAGAACAACAAGAAGAGACAAAAAAGTGACAAGTCTTTTACAGGAAATTCAACATTTAACAATGTTTTTAATATCTCAATCCTAAGCTTAATATTCTAAGTGGTTTCTGTAATAAAACTTAAATTCTCTTTAGATAAATTTTCTAAATGGAATAAGGTTCCATGTGAAAAAAAAATGTATTGGTACTGACCTACAAACATATCAAAGGCTAGTAAGATAACACAAAAATTCTACGATGAAAACTACGTAAAATATAAGTAAAAGGTATACAGAAATTAAGCATTTTCGTCGTTAAAAAAGTAGTTTCGAATCAATACATACAAAATTTCAAATTACATTCAAAATAAGTTGAACATTTTATCAATTATAAGAGGGGAAACAAGAATTAAAACAATACGAAAATACTAGTCATGGTGTTAAGAATATTCAAACAATGAGAAAGAAGAACAAATATTCATATGCAAGATTTGAACAAAAATAAGGGGTATATATACATATCTATCTATATTAATAAAAATGCTTCTCGAAATGCGTTGCTAAGCGCAAAACTAGAGAACGGCTTGACTGATTCGGCTAATTTTTTAAAAAATATTTTCGTTAAGACACGGGGATGGTTCTTATGGAGAGAAAAAATGGAAAAACTCCGAGGAAAATAGTGAAAACGACACTTTTCTTACTTTCCCGCCAAAAATTTTCATTTCCTTCCCCCACACCAACTGAGTAAGATAGCAGGAAGTAATAAATTATGATTTGTTTAAAAAGTACGCGAAGTCAGTTGATTTTCATTTATAGATAACGGGTTGTTTAAAAAAAGAAAGAAAATAGTTGCTTTTATTATTAGTCTGTATGGATATTTAATTTATGCCTGCTCAAAATAAAGTCTGGGCAGGAAAGAAAAAAAAAGAATTAAAAGAAGGGTGTGCGTGTGTCACCATTATTTCCTCTGTGAGCGGCATTTTCCAAGCTGTTTTTAAACTTTCGCATCTCTTGAAAACCAACTGTGTCTTTATTTGTTTAGTGTTTAAATTTATGAAAATTTGAATCTCATTATTCTATAAAAACGTGGAATTTTAAACCTTTCCCTCCACCATGTAGGTAAAATATCAATTCTGGGAAAATCATTGCTCGGATAGAAACAGAAAGATGAGTAGTACAATGAACAGAACATCTGAAGAAAATAATACTATAAATGAATTATATGATTATCAAAATTTATTTGGTTTAAAAATATTTTGGTGAAAAACCTATGAGGCACAGCCACATAAAATATTATATGAAAATTTTAGCGAGCATTAATACTGGCGAACCGACTGGTTGCCAAAGGCGGCTAGTAAGAAATAAAAACATACCTAAATCTTCTATATCAATTTTATCACAAAGAGGATCTGCATGAAGAGGAAGCTGTAAAAAAAGTAATTAGAATTAATCAAACTGCAAAAAGTGAAGACATTAACAGAAACAACAACAAAAAAAGTGTTTATCTTTAAATAAGCAAAAAAAAAAAAAAAAAATTAAAATCTTTTCTACAATTATTATAAATAAATTTATCTGGAACAATAAATATATTTAGCCCTATTTTTGACACATCATAATACCTGTTTTGTACATTCATTTTAAGTGAATTAGAATTTTTTTTCTCTTGTTGCTGTTGACAAAGTCATCGATTTTAAGCCTAGCTTTAGTGTCTCTTGTTTCAGTAGCGACATCTAGAACCAATAGTACTTCATTGCCACTTACATGGAGGAATTCATTCACTCATCCAGAGATCGTAATTTAGATGTAAATCAATTCTGATCCAGTGCCTCCAGAAGTACTGTGTCGACTTGGAGGACTCTGTGGCTATGACAGATTTATATAAGCACCAGCCACCATGTACACAGAGTCTTCGGTTGGCGGGGTTCGAACTTACAGCCAAAAAGGACGCGCCCTATCAAACAGAATATTCCGACCTTTTCTTCTCTTTACTTTATTTTACACCAAAAGTAATTTTGCTCAATTATAATGCAATAAAAATTTGTCATTGATGTTTTACCTACTCATTCTTCATTCTGTAATCGTTTTTCGATAATTATAATTTTTTTTTGTGTGTGTATACGAAAATTTCAATTAGTGATCAATTAAAATCTAAACACACACGCACACACACTGAATAGATATTGGGGTTTGGAAGTGTGTGTGTGTAAGTATGGCAGAATTTCAGAATTAAACGGTATGATTTTTTAAATTTATCAAATGTGATTAAATGAAAGAGAAAAAAAAGGCATGCAAATAAATCTCATAAAAATATCAAATTGTAGTTCATATGGAACAAGCTGTACAATTATAAATAATTCCCATTGAAACACTGATCTCAGTGCAAAGGAAAGAAATAAAGGGTTTCAATTTAGAAACTTCTGGGTTACTAACTAATCTAGTTTTCCAGGATGTCCTTTTTCCATTTTTCAAAAACTAAGTCAATAATTCATTATATATATTGTTAATATTACATAAATTAAAAAAAAACAATATAGGGATATGAAACTTTTATCACTTGTATCAAATATATTCATAATTCATCATCAAATTCATTTAATAAAGTTCATGTATTTCAATCAAAAAATAAATAAAATGATATCTCTGAACCATTTCCTTTCTTGCTATACACAGCCAAGATTTTTCAGGGAAAAATCTTGGCTGTGTATAGCAAACTATAGTACATTCAGTCACATATTTTATTATCCAAGAATACAAGAGAATATTTCCTCCCTACATTGACATTTAATATAATGGTGCTGAGAAGATTTATGTCCGAAAAAAGGAAGGAGATAATTTTTCTTCTTTTACTACTCTTCTTCGAAGCTTTATTTTATATTTATGTTCGATTTCAGAAAAAAAAAAAAAGCCACAGAAACCATGTAAACAAAAATGGCGTCAAAGAAATAAGCTCTGAAGTGCATTTCAAGTAAAATGATAAACATTTTCTGAATAAAAAGTCTTTGAATACCCATATTTGTTTCAAGAATTAATAATACAAATTGGAATCAGACGATAATTACATTTATCGAGCGACATTTTCATACAATGAATAATATTTATTAATAATTTGTTCAATTAGAAATCTAAACGTTGAAACAAGTCATCAATGTTGAATATAAAATATAAATATATATAAAAAAGTGTAATTACTTTTCAAAAATCAGAAAAAAAAATTATACTTTTTAGTAACATCTTTAAAAAGTTGAAATTAATTCCGTTCACCAGCTTGTATAAATTTCTTAGTTTTATTTCAGTATTATAAGGAAGTTACAAGAAAACTATTTCAGAATGAAAACGTATCCGATGAGGAAAACGACACATAGGAATGATAAAGACAACTTTTCAAAAACTCACCTTGCACCTGGATGCCAGAGGACATCAGATATTGACGGATCTAAAGCACATTAGGTCTATTCATGCAGCAGATCTCTTGTGAAAACGAGGTTTGAAAACGCGAAACAGTGCCTCCAAAGTCGCAATTCGAAAACTGTCACATTTTGGCATTGCATTCTTAAAAATTACTATTATAAGGTGAGATAATCATGAATTTTATATAGAAAAGAAAATTACAAAACTGTAGATCTTTATAAAAAAAATTCTAATGATATTAATCTGGCATAATTTCTGAACATAGCTCAATGAATGAATCATTGGCATAGTTCTTCAGGATAGATCCTTAGATATTGGGCTGAAAATTTGATATGTAATTATTTCTTGGGTAATAGATATACAAATATAAAATAAAACTTTAACATTTATCCTCATTAACATCGAAATATATAAACACATGTAAAGGGACGAGATTTTTAATAACTTCATTATATGGTAGGTGAAAATAATAGATGAGTTTCAATGACAGTTATTTAATTAATTTCTAAGTACCACTTTTCAAATGATAAAACAAGCACGAGCATGGTAAGAAAAACCGACACTCACTAGAACCCATGTAATAATGACCACCAAGAAGAATCATGGGAAATATACTTTGATGTTAATAAGGTAACGCCATCTGTTGTACCTAAAGAGTAGGTAGTGGAGTTATGTAACCGCTACAACACAAAAGTCATTCTTGCGTAACTTTTACATTCATAAAATCAAGTATTTAATTATACTAATTTTATATTATATAATTTTTCTTTAATTTTCACAATTGTCTTCAAGTTTAATTTGTAGTAAAAGCTTTTAATGAAATTGGAACTAACCTATCATTCGTGTTTTTGCGAATTTTAACATTTTAATAACGTTTTAAAATACTTTCTTAGAAACTTCATTCCAAAGTAAGAATGTTCACTTTCGTTTTAACTAACACAATATTATATGGCTAATATTCTTTCTGTAAATTACAAAGCATAAAAATCATTGTGCATGGAATGCAACGGAGGTAGAAATCAAGAAATGAAAGAAATAATTGATCAAGTCTAAAACAATATGTTACAATGTTTTTGACAAGAGATTTTATATCATGTTTTTGTTTAGATATTCGTCGTTATCTTAATTTTAGTAAATTTTGAAAGAATTTTTCAATATTGCTATTCGATAATATGCTACATCGATGCAAAAAAACTGTCGTGTCTATAATATGATTTGCATCCACATATTTTCGATAAAATACGAGCCAAAACTTTCCAATTTTTAGAATAAACAAACCGATTTATTAAAGATCGATGAATTTTGCATGGTGACATTCGGTTTATGGATTTACTTCAAAAGAAAAAAAAATGAAGCATATCAATAATAATAATTCTAGTTTCTTTCGATGGATATTTCATGAACAAGTTGAAACGACTCTTGACATGCAATGCGGCTATAATAAATTAGATCCGAAACATGAAACAGATATTATCGGAAATAAGTTTCTTCGAAAATAATGTTATTTTCAATACCGTACGTTTCAATGTCTTGCACCTTCCAAGTAGATTAGGTCGGTTCGGGCAAATGCGCAAATAAATCACACTAAGTGAAGAACAATCCTGGTCAGTGGAGGATTTCCAATTACGCAGCTGCTTGCTCTAGGGCCGCTGGCAGGTTCTATTACATTAAATTAGCAGCCAAGCAAATGCATTCGTAACAGTTACACTAACGTTACTTTTAATAAAGAAGTTTAAGAGTTTCTCTATCCAAATCCGTTCATTCAGTTACTGCATCTATACTTAGTATAAAATGGTATATTAGTAAATCTCCTGAAAGTATCTGTATGTTGGAACCACAAAAACTCGAGAAATAGTTAACGGATATTGGTAATATTCATATCATTTTGCAGAGCATTTTATTAGGGAAGGGTTTAGTGATTAAAGTCATATCAAAATGAAAAGGGGAGTTTTAAAATTGCGATTTTAAATTATTCGCGCATGCGTGAAAATCTCAAACTGCGCATGTGCAAATAGCAAGAGCTCTGGTATGCATATGTGATACATTTCTTTGTTTACGTCTGATTTTAAACAGTGATTCAAATCTCATTATGCCGAAAAGAAGGAAATCCAACATTGAAACGATAGCCTGTGTTTTGTATACGGACAAGTCATTTTTACCTTTGTAACAGTCTAAATATATTCTGAAAGCGAGCTGAAAAAAACTGTTTTGTAGCTATTTTTGATAATTCCTAAATATATTTTTATGTTCGTTTGATGTTGTGTAACGTGCCCGTGTCATATCGGGTGGGGGCTAGACTTATATTAAATTTAATTTTTCTTCTTGGATGCTATGCCACAGGCAACGCCGTGTGAGTGCTGCTAGTTATATATAACCCGCCAAGTATCTTCTAAAATGATATTACGTACAAACGAAGATGACGTACAATCATGAGTTATAAAAACTAAACAATTATAATCAAACAAGTTGAATTAAACTCAAAGAATGTCGAAAGAAGGAAAAAATATATAGACCGGAATGAATCAAATTGGCCCATTTATTTAAAGAAAGGCCTCATAATATCTAGGATAACAAATACTAAGATACCATGTCAAGGATCACCATTGATCCTGACGTAGTATTTTAAAATACAAAATCTGATAATAATCCATAATCCTTTAAAATCCACACACACGCGCTCACAGGCAATAATAATATTTTTTAAAAAAAGGTTTAAAGGCAATCAAAAACACTCGGAAATTTTTACTTGAGTAAACGAAAAGTAAAAATTATCGTTGAAATGGGTTTGATTATTAAAACCTGATACGAGAAAAGAAGATTCTTCGTTTCCAAAAACGTTAATTCGATTTCGTTTTAAAATTTCCGAAACAGTAATTAAACCTTCTAAATAACTAACCTTCCAATGTTAATTTAAGATTTTTTTTATTGCGAGAGTAGTTTAGTTTTATTAACAGCCCATTAGTAAAGCAGCAGTAGAGCTATTTTGGGACGAACCTCTAATTTTGAACCGCTGTCAGATGACGAGGACGACACATGGGTTGGCACCTCTCCCCCTCTCCACACTACACTAGCAAGAGAACGTTTGACCCTGGCTGATTTAACGTGTAAAAGACCCCTTTACACGTCGGTTCTTCGGTGGAACCGGGTCTCGAACATGGAGCCTTCCGATTAACATGAGACCACCGCAACCCTTATGCAATGTGTCAAGAAGCACTTGTGGATTAGTATTACATACAAATTTATGATAATGACAGGAATATGATATATTGCATATAAAGGGTAGAAAATAATAACTAAGTTCTCCAAAATAAAAGCAAAAAAAATACAGTTCGCGAGCCGAAAACCCACCACAAAGCCGCCTGGGAAAGTAGGAAAGCATATGAAAATAAAAGCTTTTAAAATTAACATAGCGATGATTTTATACTTTTTATGCATTTTTCAATCATTTAGCCTCTTTTTATTTAAATTAAATTATTCATTTTAATCCCTCGACTATGACATTAAATTAATCAATGTGGCTGGATTTGGTCTTAAGGTTCGCAACTCGATAAGGTGGTCTAAAGTCGATAGCTTTCTAGGCAGATCGGTTCTACTGTCTGTTACAGCAAGGGCCCGATTTAGCTTAACTGGGTTCCGAGGCAAAAATTTCTTTTGGGGGGGGCCTCTCTGATTCACTACTTTACTATGAACCGAATTTCAGAATGAATCAAGTAAATCAAACCGAAATGAAGAAAAAAAACCTAACATAAACTTTCTATTCAATTTGGAGGCCCCTATAATAAGGGGCCCCGGAGTAACTGCCCCGTATGCCCCCCTGCCTTAGTTAGGCTCTGGTTACAGCATAATTGAAAATATACGGGTTTTTTTTATTACTTCCAAATTTCCTCAACACTTCCAACTCAATTAATGTTAAAAATCAAAATTTTATGACTCTTGGCAACCAGCCACAAAATAGTAAAGCATTGTCTTGCGAGTTCGCTAAGAGAATTTAGTGACACAGATACGAATCATCCTATTAAGACCAAGATTACATTTTAATACAAGAGAAGGAACAACTTTTTTTTACTAGTTTCTCACTGCATAAGAAGCGAAAGCCACCTTGTCTCAGGATTAGAGCTCCTTTCGCATTTTATCACCTTATCGCGGCTCGCACCACAGCAAGCACGTAACAAGATTAAGCGGAAACCAAATACACAAAAGAGACTGTTTGCCTCCACTAAGCAGCTGCGAGTTCTCGTCGGCATTCAAAATATATCTACGATGTTTATTGACAGAAGTGTTATCGAAACTGTCATTATCAGCAAAGGATTTCAGTATTTGCGATGATTTAAAAGGTCTTAATGCTACGTATTATAGTTCCGTCGCTAAGAAAATAATTAAAATACTTGTAAGAAAGCTGTTCATTTTGATTGAATCACACTAACTTAAAAATAAGACAAAACGAATAATTTAACGTCGAATAAATTTTAATACAAGAGATCTACTACTGAAAAAAAATTCAGATTGCAGTACTTTATGTTAATACTGTAATCCTTTACTGCATGAATTAATAAAGCGTTGAAAAAAAGAAAAGAAATAGCTTTATTTAATTATCATTAAGACATATTAAAAGAAAAATAACGAAAAAGTGTTATATTTTGACTTTTTTTATGGAATCACATATGGGCTCGTATGCACTGAGATAGAAACCATTACAGTTGAAAATCGGAAAAATTACTATCCGTCAAAAAAGATAAATATATCGATTCTATGATTTTTTTTCTCAAAAAATACTGACGTTTTACTCTGTTATCATTTTTTGAAAATGAATCACTTGCACAAAAGTGAGGTTATGTCGTAATGTCATAAAATCATAGAAAGTTTATTGCGTTTTATTATTGATAATTTTATATTTGATGGATTAAAATAGTTTGAATTATTTTATAACACTTAATACGGAAATAAAATTGAATCAAAACTGCAATACCAAATGCGGGTAAAGGATTAAAAATAAAATAAAACACATATTTTTAACGTCGAATAGATTTTAATACAAAAGTTCTATTGCTGAATGCAATACTTTATATGTTAATATTTTAATAATATTAATATCACTTTGAAGTTACACATTATGCGCAGGTTTTTCACAATTGATGCGATAAAATATAATTTGTTAATTAAATTAAATGGATGGAAATATCATGTCACAGTTTCTATACAATTTTACACGTTCTCCTTCTGAAGAGCACTAATTAAAATGCAAATGAAAATAAAAAGAATTCAAATTAAAAAAGCAATTATATAAAATTATTATTGTTTTTATTTAAACCATAATTATTATCAGATCGCTTGAGATTACTTATTTGATTAATTTTTTTAAAAGAATGAAAAAATGCGAATTAAAATAATACATATTAACAAAAGACAAAAATAATTGTTATCGAGTTTCGGCTAGACAATCGTAGGAAATATTCAACACCAAATAATTTTTTTTTAAATCAAGATTTTAAATGCTATACTAGGAAAATATTTCAAAATGATTATTTCTTAGATACACATGTAAATTTTAATAAAGTAACTAGAATTCAATCGAAACCTTCGCTTTTTTTTTCAATATTACCTCATCGCTTGAAATTATTCACGCATGATATAATAATTCTGGCAAAATTGCTATAACTGTAATACTCTCTATTGCAACACTTCAGTACTAACAACTTGTTATTTGCCATTATAAGAAACTCATGTAAACAAAGCGCTGAAAAAAAAATCAAGAAATAAGCAAATGCAAAGCAGACAGCATAAATTATCAAACAGGAAATATTTTCATTTCACTGATTTAAAATATAACCATTGCTTTTTACTTTCTCATATAAGCAGAATGCAAAAAAGAAAAGATTGTAATTGACAAAACAATCGAACTTAAGATTTTAATGAATCTGCTTAAATCTTAATTTTGGAATTATGCCTGTCTATATCAGAATATGTTTGGAGCTAAACTAATGAAATTTAGTACATGGATTTAGCATATTTTGCCCAATTTTAAATAAAATCCATTCGAAGAAATTTCTTCCTTCAGCTGTACGAATACAAGGTATCAATATAACTATAAATGAAAAAAAGGTAGATGAATAAAATTCTGTATACAGTTTTAGCATCTGAAGTATACATCCATATCAAATATTTCAATTAAATCTATAAAGGAGATAGTGTCTATTCGTCTGTACCTACTTATCCATATATGTAAACGACACTTCTTATAAACGCAGTGACTTAGATTAATGGAATTTAATATATAATATAGTTAGTAAAATTTTTAGTTCTGTATGAATTTTTTTATTTTAACAAAAAAGTGCCCAAAAGGCACAACCGATTTTTTTCACTATACTATGAAAGCACTAAGTGCTCATGTGATAAACTCTGAAAATAAAATTAAAAATTAAACACTCATAGCGTCAACGGCTTTGTAAAAGTTCAAAAACATTAGAGAACATTTTGGAAATCTACCTCCTACTGGTTCGTCAATCAATATTCAATCCAATTGATATTTTAAAGCTCAAACTTGCTTAGAAAATAGTGCTAAAATTTTGTAAAATCACCATATAAATTCAGCTTACTATTTTAGATAATTTTTAAAAAATGCATCGTTAACAATTAAAATTCAATTACAAAATTCAAGAATTTTTCTAGTGCGCCGATTTTTAAACGCTATTCCTTATTCCTGTGATATATTTAAATGTATTATGATATAGACAAAAAAAACTAAAGAAATGCAAAGTACGATGAAAAAATTGGCAATAAAGCTTCTAATATAAATAACATGTTTGAAAAAAAAAAATTAAAGTTAAAAAATGTTTTGTGGAGAAAACTATTAAAACCAAATCGTACAAAATATTTAATTAAAATTTTTAGAAGCCATTAATTCAGGCAACTGGAAATCAAAGGCGGCTTGTTTTAAATAAGTTGAAAATCTTTTAAAAATGTATCGACATGTTGATAATTAACAAAAACAATTTGAAACAAAGTATAGTATATTTAAAACATAGTATGCACACAGAAAAATTGCCTTTTGCCAGTTCGATGTCATTTACAAATATTGATGAAATCTGGTATCGTGGCAGGTTAAACAGAAAGAATATAAAACATGATTGACGCTTAACAATTTAAGGAAAAAAAATTGTTATTGTTTAATTCTTAAAAAGCTGGGGGGGGGGGAATGTATTCAAAACGTCTTTAGAATCATGAATCAAAATTCAATACTGGCCAAAATTCATAAAACTTTACACAAAACTAAACACACACATCTTAAAGCAATGAGAATTAAAAGGATTTATATTTTCCTAAAATTTAAATTGAGAATTTTTTTATACATTTAAGAATAATTACTTTTAATTTTTAAGTAGAAATAAAATTATATGAAATTAAAGTGAGAACTAGAACGATAAAAAAATGGGTAATCGGGAATTAAACTTTAAGATGCCCAACATTATTATGTTAGATACACAGCTTTTCTTAAGATTAGTCAAGAGAATTAAATCTTAACATTTTCTGTTTGTAGTTCACCCCTAAGCAAATTCACAAAGGGCAAAGGTTATCAGACACATATTCTGAACGAATTGTGTCAAGAAAACATGCGGTAGAGAATAAATGAGCCTGTTGTGATAGGGCCTGAAGGGCGTGGCCCCTAAAACAAAAAGAACTCCTGTAAACGATACTCTAAAAAATTATTGTAGCTTCAATTAACTAGCCATAATGAAGTACTAGCATTGCACGAAATCCATAAGTGTATCCACATAAAGAAATTTTTTTCTCCCAACATTAGAATTGGAAATAGAAGAATTTTTTTAATCACAATATTATAAAGGGGAAAATTATCGCCACAATGTAATTACTGGATATGGTTTTTATAAGTGCTTTTAATACATATACATTTTTGAATATGACATATATGGTCTTGAATATTATCGCTAATCCTATTTACATACGTAAAAAGGTGCACAATCAAACAAAAATCTTGAATGACGAGGTTACTATTTCCTGTTAAATACGATTAATACAAGGTCTGGCCGGTAGAGCGACAACATACAGGTACATGCTTTCATCTTTATTATTATTAAAGATAGATTATCATATCGTCGAAAATTGCAGTAAAGCTAATGATGATCAACAATCGTGGAAGCTTTAAACAACAATTAGAACCAATACTTCCATTTATTTCCTACGAAATTAATTAAATAAAGTTCAAAAAAGTATGGCGTACTCATATATTGATATACAAATATGATATGACGTATTCATATATTTCAAACATATGTCCTATATTTATTTGAGCAAAATCGTCAAGCTGCCCAATTGTCATATATTTTTCACTTGTTCTAAGTAAAAAGCATAATTCATATACAATCAGAATTTCTTCTTTTTAAATTCTAGACTTTCTGAAAGCAATATAAATATATATCTCATAAAATGTGTAGAAAACATTTATACATTTATCCATTAAACGGATAAAAACAAAACTTGGAAATAATTCATGTTGACTTTGAAAAGATTATAAATTTTTTACAATTTTTTACAATTTTCGAATTTTTCTATTAATATCATCCGAATATTTCTATTCGAATGATATTAATGCTTCTTAATTCGCAGACAAGCAAATAAAAATACTATAAATATGATTAGTAAGGTAAACAGAGAAATAATGTTTTCGAAAAAATGAATTCCTTTTTATAGTTATTATTATATGATAAGTTTACGATAAGCTAAGTTTTTAATCTCCACAACTTCTCAGAAAATATGGAACGAGTTTCAAAATTAGACGGAAAGAAAAACAAAGCTTAACTGCAAGGGAATTGTATATTTATTTCAATAAAAGCTTCTCAGGTTCAATTTTTCTTTTTAAATCGAATATAAAAGGAAAACTGAGCAGAACTACAAAGGACTGAAAATTAATCTTTATTTTCATTTTTAATGACAATTCTCGGAACGGAATAAAAAAAATCGCGAATTTCTGCGAATTCATTTAGAAAGGAACAATATATTTCGCTTTGGAGGTATAATTTTCTCAATTAGGAAGTGAATACGATTTAAAAAGAGGGAGAGAATTCTTGAGCAATTAACAGAACATAGGAGGAAATTTTTTTTTGACTGAACAAGGTTGCGGTAATTTTTTTAAAAAATGTTTAAACTAAAGAGAATGGATCAATGATTCCGCTACAATGGAACCAATTATAATTAGTGATCGATTTAAGTGTTTTCCATGATTTTATAAAACGAATGCGTAGATTTTGAGTTTGAAAAAATGAAGTTAATTTGGAAACAGTAACTAACAGGCATACTTTTGGGAATATAAATTTTGGAATTTATGATATATTTTACTTTTTTAATCATAACTAAACAAGATCAATGAGGCGCAGAATGCTTTTTGTAATACGAGTTAAATGGAGAAAGCAACTGCTCTCATATATTTCGGATTTACTATAAAAAATTGTAAAAATAATGCGCTATATAATCGACAGTCAGAGCAATCTGCTACAAAACCTAGAGCATAGGAATATGCTTCATTTCAGACAACAGAGTACTTAAGAAATGTCAAAAGTAATTTTGGATATAAGCAGTTCGTTTGATTATTCTGAAATATTTTCGGAAGACAGACATATTTCAATTATTTAAGAATTGGTTATATATTGCATAACTACATTCAATAGAATGGTTAAAATGATAATTAAAGCTAAGATATAGTAAATAACATTTAATCGTTTTTAAGTTTTTAAAAGCAAACTGTGGCAACATTACAGAATATATATACACTTGAAGTCAATATCTTTTTTTAAAAACCTATCAACACCGGAAACTTAGGTTATAGATATTTTATCGAAATACTGTTTTTATAGCTACTTCATAATTTATCTGATTTTAAGACACTAGGAAAGCTAATTCACCAAATTTTTTTTTATTAAAACATATTTGAATGATTTAATACGAAAATTTCATTCATTTAAACTAAAATTTAACATTTATTGTTTCAGAGTATATAAGTAAATAAAGAATCAACTAACGAGAAAATATATAGTTCAAGCAAATTCCATTGAGTTTTCAAACAACATAGAGAAGTTTTATAACCACAGGCACAAAACAAGCAAAATACTGACATTGCAATATTCTTGATCGTTATCAACAATCGTCAAAACTACTTAGAGATTATATTTTGGATTTAGATTCTCAGTCTTAGATTGAGCAGAAATGTATAGATTCTCCCAAGCTGTAAATCTATCAAATAAATAGAAAAAAAATACTAAAAGTAATTTTTGCAAATTACATAAAATTTTACTTAATTTATAATAATTTATTCTCCAGGCAGAATTCTGTTGTCAAAAAGGAGAGTCAACAAAACAATTAGAAAAAGAGAGGGGGGAAAATAAAATATACGATCGCAAATTTTTCATTTTCAATGTTTTTTAGTTGGCAAAGTTCGGCAGCTCGACCGATTTTGAGACGAAAGAACAGCTATGATGTCGTAAGCCTTTTAAAAACGCATCTGAAGAAGCATAAATAATAATAAAGCAATACTGCTAAAAGCAGGTCAAACTTTTAAAAACGTATTTGCTTTCAAAGAAGCATAATAATAATGCAATACAGGTAAGAGCAAGTAAAAAACTCTTCAACCTATAATTTTAGGCGGCCCATGATCTTTATTTTTTGCCCTTACATTTCGGAGACATCAAAACCTCCAAACTAAAACAACAATATGTTCTCACCTGATAATAATTACTATAAAAAAAAGGGCTTGAATATATTTTGGATAATCATGCTGAATATCAGATGGCCAAATATCATATTTGTAGATGATAAATATCCTTTGAAAAAAGGAAAAATCCGAGAACGAACACTGAGTGTCCATTAATAAATGCAAGCAGTTTATTGAAAAGTGGAAAAAGTTTTTCCTCTTTTAACCAAATATTAGTTAGTCCAACCAGTTTGAAAATAAAATTAAAATTAATTCCAAAAGAAAAAGTTCATTTCACACAACAAAACGTGTCACTTTGGAATGGACCTTACGAATCTGTCAACTTCCGCTGTTCTCGTGACAACGCAGCTGGTATCAATCATTCGCTTCTGCCTTTAATTCAAAAAGAAAACAATTAAGTTATTGAAAGGAGAAGTCCTAATGAATGGTTAAATTGAGATACCAAGTGCTGAAAGTAGGAAGAAAATAAGATGACGTAAATGAACAGACAAAGAACAAGCGCGGGCAAGTATCGCAAAAAAGTAATTAAGATTGGTGGGTCATAACTAAAGAGGTTTCAACTGAAAGATCTTGAAATTGGCAAGATAAAATTATCGAATGCAAAATTTTTATGTTTCCAAAAGAGAATTTCATTATAAGAATATTAACATAATTTTGTCTCAAACATTATAGATCTAGTTCATCAGGAAAGCCAAAAGAAAAAATAACCCCTTATTATTACAAAAAGAGTTAAGAATGTTTTCTTTTTTAAATTTATGATTGTTTTAGCAATTTTGTCTCCTCCCTCCCGAAAAAAATTATACTACAATCGAGAAGCTAAAATATAAATTTAACAAGTAATAAAAAAAATTTAATCAATTCCTATTTAAGTAAACAAAGAAAAATTTTATTATAGTTACTTTTTATTGAACAATTGCAATTAGTATAATGAATTTATGACAAAAATTAAGTCTGGCCAAAACGAAATCAAGTCCGTACCCGATGAAAATAAATCAGATCTCAACGCTCATGCGTGAAATTTCAATGCCAAACGGGACAACGCAAATGCGTGAATTTTTCTATGCCAGTTGGTGTAACGCAATACAGATTAGAAATTTTTAATTTCCTTAATTCGGTTTTATTTTAATTTAAAAGTACTTCAAAATGTTAATTAATCTATGTTTCGGATTCAATTCGGATAATTTTCACTTAATCAAACACGAAGAAAATAAGCAGAATCGTTTGAAATAATCGGTCGAAAACATGTTAAACCTACTACCGCGAGAAAAGAAAATGAAATCTTACTCAATTTGGCGGAGGGAAAATGAAGATTTTTGGCTGGAAAGTGAGTTTTTAATTAATAAAAAGTTCGCCAAATTAATATTTGAAAAATCTGTATTAACATCAAGTGCCATCCACTACAAGTTAAAATTTTTTTGAATATGAGTGGATGAATAAAAAGTATTTTATTAATGATTGAAAATTATATATATATATATATATATATATATATATATATACAGAGAGAGAGAGAGAGAGAGAAAATGAACTTATAATAGAAATTGAAGAATGGAGAACTGGTTAAAGATGTATAAATTAGAATAAAAAAATCATTAAAAAAATTTTCGAAGTCTAAAATTTTAAAAAGTTATTTTTGACTAACAAATTAACATTTGTAGTAACACAATTAAAACTGATTTTAAAAATTGAGAAAATTTCATTATCCTCAAATGGATTCTGTCGATATTTCGTCGTTCAGTGGGTGGTCAGCTGTACACGAAAAGTATTCGCAAATAGGACCGGGAATCAGCAACTTTGATCCGCGAGTAGCTCTTATCCAGATATATATGAAAAGTAATACTTTCCAAAAATTCTTCATTAAAAATAATTCTTTAAAAAAAAGACTGAGTAAAAAATATAATTTAATAATTTAAATAGTTAAACGCGTTTGAAAAATTTAATAAAGCTACTCCTTCTTTCAAAACTATTAAAGAAGCGAATCGTAGAATGTGCCATACAGACATGATACAGGTTTAATAATAATAAAAATAAAAAGGAAAGGAGGAGGTGGACTTTATAAAATAATGAATTGTATTAAATTTAAACCCCGAGTAGTAAAATAAATGATTATTTGAACAATAAAATGAATAAATTCATATTAAAAAAAGTTTGAGATATTAAGAAAATTGCTAAATTACTAAATTAAAAAATTCATTAAACTCAATGATAAAAATCGGTTCTGAAGATATTAAAAGTTGAATTTCAATGGAAATGTAAGTTTTCTGTCTGTTTATAATATGCAAAGATTAAATTTCAAACCAACTTAATAAATTTAAGAAATATTTATAATATAATATTAATAGTAAAAACGAAGAATCTGGCTTAAATAAAAGCGATCTCCTGCACAGGCATCAGAAGTGCACCTGGAGAAACCCGGGAGACCTCAAAATCGATTCGATGTCATGCTCGAAACGTAATCTCGTTTCGATATTGAAGCTTTTTTTTTTTCAGGGTAATGAAATTTTTACTGAATTTTTCTCCCTCCTGAAAAATAAAATGAATTGAGACAGTAGAAAGATTGGGTAAATATTGTTCATCTTCGGTTTCGAGACTCCTCCTTCCTCCGCACTTTTGCGCATGCGTCAAGATACTTATATTTAATCCAAATAGAAATGAGAGGAAAGATGGAAAAGGAGATTCTTATAACTGGCATTAAGGTGAACTCGGATTATACACAAACCTAAGAGGGTTAAAAACCGTGGATAACTCGGCATATTATGAGGAGACGATTCTAACTCACAATAAAATACTTCAGAGAAATTTTTATTTACTATTAAGATGCCTACACATTAAATGGTTATGAATAAGTAAAAGAATTATGTTTTTAAAATGTGCAAATGTTTTATTAGCTGAATTTTTTAATAACAATTTGAGATTAACAATGTAGCATAAATAAAATCAAGGTCAAACAATGATTAAGAACTTCGGATATACGCTCATATTTCCAATTTTTTTCCCTTAGCGAGGTAGAATCATCGAAAAGTGTAATCTTAGGATGCTGAAACAAATAGAAAGCCTCCCTATAACAAAGAATTATCATTACTTTTAAATGACTTTATTGGTTAGAGGGAAAACGAAATGTGCTCGATACATAAGATACTTTTTTTTGTAATATTTGCACCGATAATCTGTTAATTCTTGTCACAGATACCACAACTACGAAGCGGTTTTCTTTGCAATATTAATTGCCATGCAAGATTTCAAATGAGATGATTAAGGAAAATTTATATGGCCCTGCTGTCCAAAATTTTGCCATGATTGAAAGGGCATAGTAAGACATTAAAAACTGTCTATCCTTCAATTTTTTATGTTGATTTTAGTTTATTATCATTCCGCTTTAAAGCAATACTGGGGCTATTTTGGGACGGATCTCATAACTCTAAACTAAAGTCAGATGACAAGGACATCTGAGTTAGTACCCTCCCTCTTTAAACTTCCAAACTACACCAGCAGCAGACTGTTTGTCCTCCTGGCCCCGACGAATTTTACGCGCACCAGGCCTGTTAACACGACGGTTCTTCGGTGAAATCGGGTCTTGAACCTAATTGGGAGTTGGAGCTCCACAGTTCCGACACCGAAACCTTACCATCAAACCACCGTGGCAACAACTTTTTTTATTATATCAGAACATCATGTTGCTTTTGGAACGAGATTTTTGGCATCAACAAAAATCCGTAGGCAAAAAATTGAAATTTTATTATCTGCACGAGCATCTTAAAAAAGGAGCTTTTAATAATGCGCTGTTAACAAAATAATAACGCGCATTTAAAAAAGCTCTGATTTTTTTTAAAAAGTTAATGACTACAGCAAATAAAGCCTAGAAAAATGTCATTTTAAGTACGTGATTATATGAAATGTAATAAATAGGAAATGTGATATTTTTACAAACAATAAATGCGATAAAAAGTTTTTTGTTCGTTTGCAATACTAAAGTGACTCATTCGAAGAAACAGTTAAAATGAATAAAAATATAATTTAACTTGCACCAGCACGTGGTGCTTGGCCGTTCGTGAAATGATGTTCTGACGTGATACTTTGAAATATGTATAGCAGATTTCCTTTTTATCTTTTTATTATTATTATTTTAATGTTTGCATTTGGAAACGGCCTAAATTTTCATCGGCGGATTATTTAGCATAAAAATGGCGTAATGTAACTCTGATGTTAACCGATCCATAGAAGAACTAGCAATGTTAAGTTTCTTGCTAAATACCCATTTTTAAATTAATAATGTAAAATTAACCTAAAAGAAATACCATTCTTGCATTCACAAAGAGGATTTTAGAAGAACAAAGGAATGTAGCAATTGCAAAATCATACGATGGGAATGTTAAGATTCGCGTTTGATACCATATGCAACAACAAAAGCAAGTTAAATATTTATATCTTAAAAAGTAAAATATTAAATGTGCAAATCAAAATATATTTATAGAAGTATAGGACTCATACGCCTTGTAAAAATAATAACGTTTGTATTAATAGCAAAATAATTACGTCACAGACCATTAAATAACTTATCAGATTTGCAACAATGAAAATGCAAATAATGAGTAACGTTTCGAGACAAATGTTATCTGTTTAAACTACGAATTTTCATTCAATCTATGTTTGCCAATCATTAAAACTTATCTCGGGCTTACCAAAATATGTCATCACAATATTATACGAAGCTGAACTTGCAGAGATTCAAATACTGATGCACTTAGTTTCAATTCTTGATTAAGGGAAGCAGCATTTTAATTCCCTTCCAATATAAATAATTTAACAAAGGTGATCACTAATACAAAAAAGATATTTCACGAACGGTATATTTAGTATTTCACTAAATATATATATAAAAAAAGGGGGAATTAATTATTTTATATTATTAAATACACAAAAAAGGAAACATATATAAATATAACATAGTATAGTTATATATAAATATAATTGTAATATATAAAACAAAAATATAAACATTGATATATATAAATCGATGGCAGATGTTCTACAGTGGACCTTCTCCATTCATCACACTAATTTGTAATGCAGACGAAAAAAAAAATCTGCTAAAAATGATTACGCATGAGACAAATAATCTATAACTGATTGACCGAAAATAGTAAGAAAAATATTTATATAATTTTTTTTTCATCATACCAACTTTAACTCCTATTTTAAAATGTGTTTAGTTCAGTTATATTTACGTCCCGTATTAAAGCATCACTATGGCTATTTTGGAGCGGGCCTCATAATTTTAAACCGCAGCCAGATGACGAGGACAGTATCTGAACTGGTATCCTTCCTCTCCAAATTTCCATATCACACCGGGGGGAGGACGTTTGGCCCAGATGGAGCAGCTTGCAAGAAGTCTCAGGTAAAAAGTTAAAGCAACTTATATTTTCCCTTTTTAGAGGTCCACTTTTTCAAGTGGTTTACGTGATAGCAAATAATCCTTTTACTTATTTCATCAATATTATATATATATATATATATATATATATATATATATATATATATATATGGTAACGTTTGATGGATTTAATGTGCTACAGTTCAGCAAGCCAAAACATTACCATCAGGTCACCGCGACCCTTTTTGAATGTGTCAAAAACCATTTGCGAATTAGTATGAGTCAATTGCATACAAAATAATGATAATGTCAGGAATATGATATATTGTACATAATTGGCTGAAAATCATACACAAGTTCTCCTAAATAAACGTAAGAAAATAGGGTTTCAATATTTTTTTTTAATATCTCAATACCTATCTCTAGATTCATATAATATTTCTCCGATTTCTATTACCACTTATTGCCGTTATTTTTTTTATAACCTTTTAATAAACCAGTATTTTAATGTTATTTAATAATTATTTTTGGGGTCCAGTCTAGACTTGAATTAGTAAATTGAAGGCTACATTAATGCTATTAATTTTCTATACAATCTGAATATGGGAAATTGCACATACAATAATTAGAAATGCTTCAAAACAAGACGACCAGGGAAATAGGAAATATGCCTAGTTTGTCTCAAATGCTGACATCAGAAAACATTACTAATCTCCATTATCCACAAATTCAATAAAAAAACCCTGTTAATCTAATTTTCCAAAAATTTTGGTAAGAGTGACACTTCTTGACTATAGCTGACCACCCCACCACCACTGAACAGTATCGACAAGATTTGTTGTGGAGAGTGACACTATCGCAATTCAAGAAATAGAGAAAGGCCATCCATAAGAACCTTAAAAATCTCAAGAGACCTTATCGACACATCTGCGATTAGACGACTAACGTCTTGCAACTTGACCATGCCAACATGATTGTAACCGATCCTTTTGATTATTTGAACATGTAAAAATCATTCTATCTTCGTTTCGTTTCTTTTTTTATATATATTTATTAAATAAGCTTAGTATATACAAAATAGTTCGAAAATTTATATAAATAATAGCTATTTTTTTAAGTACTATTATTAATTCACTTTTCATCCTCAGAACTGTCATGCCCGGAGGACAGCAATATTGAAATCATGCACTCCCTTGCAAACTGTCAAATCGAATTTAGTTTTGGTTAAAATATAGTTAGTTTAATTAACATTAATATTCGATTATTAGAAAAGATCGAGTACGAATTTCTCTGTGCCATAGAGCACTTTAAAAAGAAATACCACATAGTCATTTGACTATGTGCTTTACTCTAGGTTTGAAAGATAAAATGATCTCTTGTTTCCAGAGTGTTGAATATCAATGAAATCGCTTGATTTCCGAGTACGGCAAATTTTTAAAAATGGACAATGAGGATGTTCATTTTCGATGCGTAAGAAAGTTGTGGCGCTGCGATCAACGCTTACATTGAAGTGGAGTGAACTGAGAAGAAAACAGAACTGCTCTAATAAAAAGCGCGTGCGGTAGTTTTGGTACCGCAGTGATCGTTGTAAATATTTTCGTGTTCCTTTTCGTTTTAGACTTCAAGTAAAAGTCTGTTTTAAATAAATTATTTTTGTAGAATGGTGTATATACTGATTTAAATAACACACACCACCACAAAAGTCTTACGTGTTGGAAAGGAACAAAAATATTTTCGACTATTTATTTAGATCTCCTACTATACAAATAGTGTAAAAATAGTGGTTAAGTAAATTTCTGAATAGTGATTTTACTCTGTAAGGTTAACTAAGACCGAGATGGGCGCGATGGACTGGCGCTAAGGTCTCGGCGTGTGAGCCTTAGGGTTTCATGTTAGAGACACGATTCCACCAAAGATGTAAAGTATAAGGGGGTCCTTTGCAAGATAAATCCGTCAGGTCAAACGTCCTACCGCTGATGTGGTGTGCAGAGGAGGTACCAACTCAGGTGTCATCCTAATCATCTGAATTTTTAAAAATATCATTCTGAAAAAGTTTTCTAAAAATAACCAAAAACCATATCAAAATTGTATTTAAAAATATTTTTTGGGAATAATATAGATATTGTATTGTGGTATAGAATAAAATATCGTTTAGTCCATAGGAACAAAATGTTAATTTTTAGAAAGAATACGAAATGCTCACTTAATAGTCCTTTGTTTAGAATAAAATTCACCATAGCTCATAAAGAAGTTTGTCATTGATTATCTGATTCCCAAGTTTTAATTACACACATTCCCTTTATTTCATAACTTTAATTAAAAATTATAAATACATATAACGAACAGTTTTTCAACTCCTATATAACACAAAATATAAATGCTTTTATATTGCTGTGTTTAGCCCATTCATAGAACTATTGTTCTTTATTTTCTATTTTCAAACCAAGGAAAAACTTTAAAAATAGAATAAAAAAATAAAGGGCAGCAAAGGATCTTCTTAAATTTGACGGTATTATATCTTACGGAAAATGGCATATTATATATAAACGAGTCAAATGTTGGAAGTCTGATAATTAACAATATAAGAATAGACTTAAAAACCATAAATATATATATAAAGAATAATTTTTCAACTCCTATTTAACACAAAATATAAATAAGTTTATATTTTTGTGCTTAGCCCATTGACAGAACTAATGCTCTTTATTATTTTATATTTTCAAACCAAGGAAAAACTTTAATAATAAAATAAAAAAAAATAAAGGACAGCAAAGGTTCAATTTTCTTAAATCGGACGGTATTATATCTCACGGAAAATGGCAATTATATATAAATTAGTAAAATGTTAGAAGTCTGATGATTAACAATATAAGAATAGACTTCTAATTAATTACTAGTATTAAAATTATAAGACTTAAAAACGCAAATTTTCATTTTATGTTTTACCATTAATAGTTAACCGCTTTAAATTTTGTATTAAATTTAAATAATACAAGCGAATCGAAATATAAAGATTAAATTTAAAAATAATCCAAATATTAATTTTTGCAAAGAAATCCAGAATTACACAATTATTTCAAACAATTCAAGTACTAATCATAACACATAATTAATAACAAAAATTCCAAATTTAAGACATGGCAGCCATAAACAAATAGTTTTTAGTTATTAATATCAATTAATCCTTTATTTATCAAGTATGGATAAAATTGTGGTGAATCTATTTTCAAACTCAAACACCCAAAGTATTTCTTCTTCATTTATATACAGTCCGTTAAAAATTATATCGATTTATCCTATTTTGATCTCATTGAAACGGGAAAAGTTTTATTGCCGAAATGCATTAGAAAGAATAAGTTCTTTTGAAAACCATTATTCCATTCAATTATCAATTTCATCATGATGGATGATTGTAAATAATTATAGTTTATTGTGAGTAATCAATAATTCAATACAATTTATTCACGCCATCACGATAGAATCAAGCTCTCGAAATCGATGCCCTTTTCTCCATAAACTTTCCTTTTCCAACCAATTTTTCCCCCAGCTAATTTAATCACAACATATGCCAGTTTAAAGAAGGATATTCTGTCAAATTGAAATAGCGGAACAATCAATTGCGAATTATTTCCAGGAGCGTTAGTTTTAGTATATCATGCATCAAAAAATGTGAAATCGGAAAATAATTTCAGGCATAATATAAAGGAGGGAGAAAAAAACTCTAAATTATATGATCGGATTCTTTTTATTGTTATATACCAGCGGGTGACCGAGCTCCGCTCGGAGAAAACAGGCATCGAAGCTAACTCGAATATTTAAATTTTCAATTGTGATTTATCAAAACAATACATGCCATAAGAAAATTTGTGAAACCATTGGTGAAAAGATAACCGGTCAAAGTGGTGGCATTAGAATCGTACTTTTTTTGAAAGAAAATTTAGTAAAAATATCAAAGTTATCCTTATTTTTTTCTGATGAATGTTGAATTGTCGGAAATGTGGGGCGATTTTTGACTTGGCAACCATTCCTCGTATTATAGTATAAGATAAAATTAAAACTTAAGCTCCAAGCATGCGTTACGAGTAAAAGGGAAAAAATTATCTTATTAATATGTTGCCATCAGATTGACAAAAACTCAAATTTAAAAAAATAAATTATTATTGCGCATTAAACATATAAAAAATGCAATTTTCATCACGTGTCTGCATGA
>JAOUZG010020323.1:460521-475496 GCA_026289955.1 Argiope argentata
ATGAATATTGATATAGATGGCATATTGCCTATAGATGGCAGCACGTTACCACTTGAAAATTTAAGTAGCCATTATGGCGAACTAATAAAGTTTGAAAATATCCTATCTGTAACTCCGAACTGCTCAACCGTAGCGCTTCAAAACCGGCGCCAATCGATTCCTCGTGGCCAAAAACCCCAGACCCCCAAGTTTACCGGAGTTTATTAATTCTGGGGCGATTTTCGACTTGACAACCATTCCTCGTATTATAGTATAAGATAAAGCAGTATTCTCCCCCCCCCCAGAGTTATAAAACAACGTAATATAAATCTTACTAAAGACAATCGGGAATGTTGTTAAAATTAGAAGTGGCGGCAGGAATTTGCCGACGGGGAGGCAAGACAAATCAGGCAGGGGGGCAGGCACTATATCTCTAATTTGGCTTCAAAATAACTCAAAATAATTAACTTTACATTTAATTAAAGAAAAAAAGTATTACTAAGTTGTTTATTGTACATTTGTAAAAAAAGAAAATGTATGCGATATGATGCGATATCTCATTCACTTGTCGGATATATTGCCATTATAAGTGCAAATTATAAGTTAAATGAAGTCGATTGATCAAAAATTGTCAATAAATTAGTTTATCACCTTTGTCGGTTATATATATATTGTCAAAAGTAGTACAAATTATAAGCTGAATGAACGACATTTGAATCAGATGTCTGAAAATCTGATTAACATATGTCTCCGACATCCATTATTTTCAATTTTTAGGTCTATCGAAAATTGTCTATGAAAATACGGCATATTAATGATCTACCACACTATCGGAATATTTTGCCTAATATAGTCTCAGCAATTTAATCATTACTTGGATATTTCGATTGTTTACAATATATTAACTTCAAAGAGGTTTTTAAATAATCATATTTGATAATGCGCAGCTCTCTATAACCATCCAGAAATGGTGAACATTTTTGTCGACGAAACTCAAAATATCTCGCCGATGAGGGAGAGGGGAGGCTACCGACAGGGGGGGGGCAATAGCCCCCTTACTATCGCCGTCCCATGTTAAAATCATAATGAACATTTAATTGATACTTGATTTTAATTCGAATAAGCCTAGGTGCTCATACTTTGAAAATTCAATAAAACAAAATTAAATTACTCCAAGAATACCGCCATAAAAAGGTTTCAATATACAGAGGCACTACAGAGTTGCAGAGCCTCTAAACCTATTTTGTCTATCCAAAAATCTGGCTGTAAACGTCACATTTCCATTATAAAAGTAAGATGTGAATGTCATTTTAATGAAATTATTTACGATTATTGTCATTCTTGTTTCCCTAGCACAGATTTTAAAACCAAATTGGAACTATCACTTTTAATAATTATCACAAAAGCAAATTTATCTAGTAAGTAATTCTTAGAAATCAGGAAATCAGCTTTTAGTACACCTGTTACTCTAGCTATAATATTCTTAAAACCCTGAATTAAACATCTAAAAACATTGTACCGATCTATATTTCTGTGGTAAAGACTCGAAGTAGCGATACTCTCTCGTACGCTTCGGATACAGTTTCAAGAATACTAAGATGAATAACGGCGGAAAATGCAACAACAACAATAATAAAAAGATACTCAAGTGAAATTTAAAATATGATAGATTTGAATTATTCTGTGGGGGGAAAAAGAGCTTAAGAAGAATTCAAAAACTTTCAAGTACGATATTTAGAAACAAAAGAAAATATATCTATTAATTAAACTTTATAACGGATTGCAAAAATTTCGCAATTTGAATAAGTAATATCAAGCATAAGTTTCATACTTGGAATTATTTTTAATAATGTTTCCCTTTTTGCATTAAGACGCTATTTTTTATCATGTCAAAACATATTGTTTTGGGAATGATTTATTCTGTCGTCAACAAAACATCGTAGGCGAAAAATAAAAAATTTATTATTTGCACTAGCTTCTCAAATAATTAGCTTTTAATGACGCGTTGCCATTGCATTTATAAAAGCTCCGATTAAAAAATATAAGTTATTGACTACAGCAAATACAATCCTAAAAGAATGTCATTTTGAGCACGTGATTATATGAAATGGAATAAATAGGAAATGGGAAATTTTTTCAAACAATAAATGCAAGACAAAGGTTTTTGGATCGTTGGCAATACTAAAGTTACTGATTCAATGATACCATTAAAATGAATAAAAATATAATTTAACTCGCACGAGCACTTGGTGCTTGGCCGTTCAAAAAATGATGTTCAGACATGATAGATTGAAATATGCATAGCAGATTTCATTTTAATCTTCTACTATATTATTATGGCTTAATCTAATATCATAATCACTGTCTCTAGGCTACTGATAATTCTCATGCCATAACAGATCTCGTATGACATGAATCTGTGTAATAAATCACATAGGATACCTTTTTCTTCGAGTATATTTGTTGATTCTTTAAGAACATCGTAACTGGTGATATTTACATCAATGGAAATAAGTTATAAAACACACTCAAATGTTTAGAAATGAAGAACAACATTTTGAAAAGGATAAAGGATTTTCGCATTACTGCCCCGATGTGCGACTTATCCTGGTGGAATTTAAGAACTCAAATGATAAAAACAGAAAGATATAAATGAATATTTCTTCTGCCTTAATATATAAACATATTTGAAGATACATGAAAAATATTTGAAGCTGAGAATAGTTACAATCAAGTAGTGAGTATCCACTTCAAGAAAATACACCCAAATATCAACTAAAATGCTCGCATTATTTACAATGCTGTACAAATATTAGTACAAATGAAGTTTTGACACTTTTACAATTACTGATTATACACGAAATAGTCACCTAAAGTGTGAATATACATTTTTTCAAAAATAATTTTTATTAAATAGAAATTTGAAAATCACAATACCACCATCACAATAGCCTTTTAGTAAAAACAGCTTTCTTCCCCTCCCTTATTATAATATTTTAATAAAATATATACAAAACTAAATAAAATACATTAATAAAAAAAACTATCTTGGACACAGTTTGACAAAAGTTTTTTTAAGAGCTGAAATACATGGGTGGTAGTGAGGGATAAGGAGAAATTTTGATATTGAATGCATGCTTTAGTAAGGCAAAATAGACTTTAAGGTAAATAAAAGCTTACAAGGGAAAAATGGAGATAGTTTCTTCTAAGAAATAAATCATCTTAGAAATATAAATATTCTAAGAAATAGTAGAGATCAGATTACTACGAAAAGGAAAGAATGGCCCTAAAAAAAAGAAGTGAAAAATGTATTTTATTTTAAGTCAAAGACAATATAGGAATTTCATTCGAAAAAAACTTTTTAAAAAGACGGACAATATTTTATTCACGTTCGTCACGAATATAGCAGAGCTAAAAAATAATAACATGGAAATGTAAGGAAGATGATGATATATTTTTTATTCACGTTCGTCAAGAATATTAGAGATTGGAAAAAAATATATGACATAAAAATATGTTCAAGATGAGAAACTTTTTAAAATTCAGTTTCGTGTAAAATACATAGTAGAATGTCGTTTTAAAAACTGATTGTTAAGTGAGTTAAACATGTTGCTGTTTTTTATGTCACAGAATTAAACATAAAGTGATAATGTTAAATAAAAGACGATGAAAAGTAAACATGGAAATTTAATTATTAACAGTGTTAGTTCATTAATTTATCATTTTTAAATGATCGTGCTCATAAAAAATTTATGATTCTGTTTTCAAATATCGCATGTACATATATAATATAGAATTAATTAGAAATAACTTGGATATGAGTTAATAATATAAAAATACGAGTAACAATATTTATAAAAATAAACTAAGCTGTCACAATGGAAATATTCTCTTATATACACAATTGTCAATATTGACAGATTATGTGCTTGTTTTAATTTTTAAAACATTCTCATGAAAACCTAGAATTACAGAAATCGCCTTTCCTTTTTCTGCAACAAATTATTAGCCCTGCAAACGTTTGAATTAAAATCCAAGCTATAATATATGCATGGTGGCAATAAGACAAGATAATATCAGAAAGGTCAACAAAATTTATATTTCAGTCCTTCAGAAAATGCAGGACATTATATACATACATATTTAACCTACACACCGTTATTTAAGTGTATGTTTGACGTAAGTCAGTCAGCCTGAAAAAGTAAGCAAATGATTTGCAAAAAAACAATCAAATGGAACAACTTACACTTTCCGACCGTTTTTTCACAAGACAATAGGTTGACATGGGTTGATGCTTTTTCACAGCAGACATTTTCAGATGTATACTAAGTTCACAATCTGCTTCTAAAATGATCCATTCACAATAACGCTATTTATCACGAGGATTCAGTACAATGCATGGTTCATTTTATTCCGAGACGTTTGATATTTGCTTTTTGAGCTGGGAGTACAGTTTCTGACCTTCAAAATTAATAGTGATTTCAGCCAGAATGCGTGCAACTCTTTTTGCAGCAGCAGTATGCTCCATGAATTCATAAAAACCGCACGATTTTTCACTAGAATACGTTTATGCAGTACTATAACTATTCTATGCAGCTTTATTTTTAAGTACAGTATTGCCATCTAGTGGATCGATTTGTAAGCAGTTCTTGCGAGAAGCTTGTTACTGATGTTGATTACGAGAATGTCAGATTATACAAATGGCGATTCGCCGTATTCTTTTTCATTATTCTTTTGTTTGAAAGAAATTATGGAGGGCAAGTTCTTAGTTTTTGTCCTCACATGAATTGTGAAATGAATACAATAGTACTTGAATCGTAAATAAGGAATTTGATATCTTTTATGAAACATAAATTCTAAACTATTCTAATGGTAATAAATTATGAATAAAAAAATTACAAATTTTGGATTTTTTCCATTAAATTATTTTACGAATTTTAGAATGAATAAAAAATGCTAAAAGGAATAAAATCAACAAAAAATTAATGACGTTTAGAATAGGATTGACACAATTTCCAATCTTTCCTCGTTCCTATAAAAAATAATTCCATCAGGATTTTTTTTTATTAATAAAAAAAAAGCTGATTAAAAAATCTGCAGTATCAAAAGATTAGTTTGAACGTACATATTAAATGCCAATGTTTAAATATAGAAATCAAAACTTGATTTTTTTTTCTTTTAAAATAATATTTTTATTATTTAACTTAAAAATATTTGAACATATTTTGACATTTTTACATAAAATAAATTATTTCTGCCTTTCAGAAAATTAGCATCAACAATAGTAGAGGGCAACAATACAGATATTTATCTCATTCACTAAAAAGAATTTTTAAAAAATGAAGCAGTTATTCTTAATACAATAATTTTAGACTTTTACAATAAATATATTTATTCATAAAACGGATTCGTTGTCCTTCACTCTAATAAAATATCTATTGTGAAATTAAACAAAAAAATTAGTCGAGAAGTTAAATGAATTCATTTCATAATTATTGCTTACGTTCCCATAATAATAGAAAATACTATACCAATTATGAAATAGAACCTGTTTGAAATAATAATTACAATTAGTAGAAATGAATAACTAACGAAAACGTAAATTCCTCAGAAATAGAAGAAAGATGTAATCTCGGTTGCATAGATAGGTTTGCAGCCCCCCCCCCCATTCTTTATTTCCTCATGATGTTCGTTTTTGCATAAAAAACTGAAACTAATTCTGCTTTCGGAAAACTCATTCAAAAGATAAAACTATAGCAATATAAAATTTCATAGAGTTATTTAAGAAAATAAATTGAATGATTTTTAAAATGTAGCACAATAGGATGAGAAATTTGTAGGCATGTTTTGAATATACAATACCGGCTAAAGTATATATGGAACATTATTTTCTGTAAGCAAGGTGAAATCTTACACTGGCATTTTGCCAATCAATTCTTTTTTCTCACTCTAACTTGTTTTGTTTAATTTGTTTTATCTATGTTATTCATCTATTTTTCCACGGGATATTCGATAGCTCAAAATTATCGGAGGAATGAAATTTACCAACTTGGCTCTAAATAAAAGCAAAGCAAAAGACAAAACAAAATATTTTTTTAAAGAAAGAGAAATCAAAAGAAATATGGAAAACAGCACATGATATTTAAAATAGAAACAGGTTTTAATGTTTATTATATAACGATTAGCTTAATTCTCTTACTACATAGCACATAACGTTGATTAAATAATTTAAAAACATTAATATTAGTTATCTGATTATATTTAATTGGATGATATTATAATGATTAATAAATAGTCAAGAGACGATTCAAATAGATAAGGTTATAATTTGACTATAAAAATTATATATATTTCTTTATACACTAAATCAAATTATACGATTAATCTTCCAAGAAAATGTAAAACCAACAATGCCTTACTTTCAAAATGTAAAGTCTTTAAATTTTTATTTAGAAACATTTACAAAAGAACAATACACGAAATATAATGTTTTGAAACGTGTTGTTATTCTATTTAAGAATGAAAGGTCGTTTTTAAAATGAATTGTCTGTCTATGGTCACGACAATGGAATGCTTATCCATAAAACAGAACTCAATTGCTAGCGTGATTGTATTTACTTCTCATATTAAAATTTAAATAATAAAAAAAATTAAGTGTAGTTAGGATTGATTTATTCCAGGTCAGTAATTTCATATTTTAGAAGTTTATAGCTAAGCAAATGGGAACTAAATGCCCTTATATGGACGAATTAAATACTTTATTTTCTATTTATTTCTTCAAATACTCAAATTATTATGTTCTTAATTATTTCCATCCGATGATTTTGATAATTGAAACAAATTTAAAATGTAAAAAAAATTAAAATAATTTAATTAAAAATTGTAATATTAAAATTTAATGTAAATTAATTTTATTAAAAAGTTAAATATTTCACAAACCTATATAATAGCAATTATAGGAAAATTCAAAGAATATATTGCATGGATATTATTTCACATTTTTAAAAATAGTTATGATGAATTATACTCTATGAAAGATATTAAATAAATTTCATTACATTTATTATCGGACAAAAAACTGTTAAAAAACTTAATAGAGGGGCAGTTGATTAAACAATTTTAGGAATCTCTGTAAAAATTATTCCATTTCAAACCAGACAAATTTTTTCTTAGCTCCACATGAATAAACACATAATCTAATTGCTATTCAAGCCTTATAATATTTAGGTGAATATAAAATGCTTTCAAAAGAAATTGCGCGAGGAAAACAAATTTTTATAAGGAAAAGAAATATAAAAGGGTTCTAAAGAAGTTGTTTAAAAGGAGATTTAAAAATTCTCTCAACCACACATTCCAAGGAATATTGGAGTTTCCTTTTATGAATGGAAGAAATATCTAGTTTTTCGAATAGATATATTATCCGATTTCACATTTTTCCCACAGGTATTTTTTCAAAACGAAGGAATTTCGCAAGAGAGGCTAACAGAGTGGTGACATTTTTTTATATATACCTTTTCATACCATATCAACAAAAAAGAAGGATTTTTCTTTGCAAAGAATCATTCTTTTAAATAAAGATTCAATATGTATAGATACGTATAGGTTTATATAGCTGCAAAATTATTTTCTTGAGACAATTATTAAAAAAAAAACAAAAGTCTCAAAACAAATTTTATAGAATGTTAACAAAAGGGTAATTAAGAATTCTGTTTTTATTGCTGACAAGACATTGTGCTAAATGAAAAAGTGCAGATAACATCAGGAATTGTTAACCAGTATTTTGCGATTAAACGTTATGGAATCTGTGATTCCGTAAATCATTTTCTTCTAATGAATGTTAAAAAAGATGATAATTCCTTTTTCTAAAATTATAGCATGAATCAAGCTTGCATTCAGATACAGGATGTTAATTTATAAATCAATAATTAAGTTACAATTAATTAAAAAAGCAATTACTTGGATACACACAAACTTTTTATGCATTTTTGGCGTTCAAACATGGATAAAAATAATATATATCCAAAATAAAATATGGCATTTAGTTCGAAATTAATAAATAATTCCACAGTTTAAGGGCGATGTTAGTACATAGACTCATCAAGATGACAAGTTTCCTGCACCACAAAAAAGACAGTTTTTTCAAAGCTCTACTGAATATTTTAATACAACACAGAATTACAGCTTTTTAAGTATAACATTTTAATAATATCGTGAAGAAAATCACATTTATAATATTTAAATCCTTAATAATAGAGTTGAAATTAAAATTCTTCGTACGTGAAAGTTTTTGACTTCGTTTAAATGTCAGTGGAAGCTACATATTCGTTGCAAATGTGATTGCTTTAATGGTAACAATTGTATTTATAATGATACATCTGTGCATACATTTCACTTAAAAATGCATACACACTTTGTATGTAAATTTCAATAATACTTATTCTTTAAATATACAAAAAGCTAATAAAATCAGATCTCATAAATTTGAACCAAAAAAGGAAATAAAAAAAAAGTACCATACAAACAAGGCGTATAAACTATATGGTAAAAACAGAATAGTGTGGTTGCTCCAATTCCAAAGTTGCAATTATCATTACTATTTACAGTTGATATGGAGTCAATTATTCTCGACTGACATTATGTAAAATTATTAAACATGAAGTTCAAAAATTATCGATGCTATAGACGGTTCACAACAAAATGTTTTAAACATAATTTAGGTGTTAAAGAGCTATAATTTCTCAAAATTAGATAAAAAGAAAACGATTTTTAGGTAATTTTAAAATTAAAGAAAAAAGATTCTCATTTACTCAATGATGCCATTTTTATCACCGCAATATTCGTGGCAATATTTTTGGAAAATAGCTCTATTGTAAAAACTAGAAGCAAAATTCATTTGGCTCGATGAGTTTTTGTGTTATCGCCAAAGCCGCCGCATGGCCGCCAGCAACTTGTAACACTTATATCTCGACTGTACTTAAATATACCGTTTACATCATGTTAGTAACTTCGCTATATGACTTTCTTTTTCTTACAGTATTCAAAAAGTATAACAGCGTAGTTCCGACAGCAAGCAGACGAATATCGGCGAAAGACTTTCAAGACCAAAAATATTTAACTATTATAATATTTTACTTAATTACATTTTTTCTTCTTTCCTGGCATTATTCTGCAATAAGGCTTAACTACTGATGCGAAAATAAAACAGAAAAACTAATGGTAAATTAATTCAGTAAATTAAGGGATAGAGGAGGGGGGGACCCTCTTTAACAATACATACCCAAAAGCTTAGCCATATATAAACAAATTTAATAAAAAATTTAAAGCTTTTTTTGCAATTAACTCAATAGAATGTACATTGCGTGTAAAGTTTCGTTAATTAATTGTTTTTATAATTCTTTAACATCTGTAATTAATAAAATATTTACGATTAAATACTGAAAAAATTTAATATTTATTCTAATAAAATTAATTTTTCATGCCGTTCAAGTAATGAAAGCTAAAAATATTATCCCTATGACTAATGGATACACGTTAAAACGACCAAATCAATTGCCAAAGCTCATCTAGTAATAAAAAAAAATCCCTGTTCATCATCTTTAAAGAAACGTGCGGAATAAAACATTATTCCATTCTCTAAATTTTTCCCTTAGTACCGAACAGGGGGAAAAACGCAGCTAAAATGTGAAGATTCATTAAAATCACGAAATAGAATTTTTCGCTACTGTAACTTAAAATTAGTTTAATTTAGTTAGATTAATGTACTATTTCAAAATATAAGAATTTTATTCGGATGGATCTCATAAATTTTGAATCGCGGCCAAATAACAAAGACAAAATCCGAGCTGCCATTATCTTTCTAAACTTCCGCAGTAACCAACAACAACAACAACAAAAGGAATTTCATGATGACGTAATATTTTTCTCCGGATACTTTGCAAACAAGAAACGTAGATTTAGTTTAGTTTAATTAAGTCAAGCTATACTAACGTCCCGTTTTAAAACAACATTAGCGTTATTCTGGGACGGACCTCGTAATTTTGAACCACAATCTGGTGACGAGGACGACACTTGAGCTGGCACCTCCCTCTCTACACCACACCAGCGGGAGGACGTTTGGTCGTGGCGGATTTAAAATGTAACAGACCCCTTTACACAACGGTTCTTCGGTAGAATCGGGTCTCGAACTTGCAACCCTACGGTTCACAAGCCGAGACCTTACCACCAGGCCACCACGACCCTCAACAAGTAACGCAGAAATTTCTTTTAATATATGATAACCAAGAAATTATAGAAACATGAATCAATGTACGACCAGAACCGAATAGGGACAATCTTCAATAGACTGTTCCGTTTCGAAGTCAGAGGATTCATTTGAGACTCCCTTAGTATTTCAGATGACGGAAATATTCGTGGTGGCACTTCTTTCTCCAAATTCCATACTACATTTGCATTTGCACCATTATGAATTGAACATGCATCATGCCTTTGTACATGAGTGATCCGTATTAAATTAATCCAGAAATTTGCAAGCTTCAACTGAAAAATTAGGAATATGATCACTGATCAATTCAAAGGCACGGATAAAGATAATCAACTACATGTTAAGTAAACTGTAATGAAAGATTATAAAATAATCAATAAGCAATTCAGAAAGCAAAACTAAATAAATAACTATTGATAAATAAGTGCTGTAGTTCTTTCAAAAGAACACAGGACGAAAAAAAAAACCCAACAACAACGAAAAAAGAAATTTATTGTTGAAAAACATGTTTAGATCTTATCGGGAAAATGACAGATCAGCTTGCTCGGAATATAAACTTTGATACAAAACGAAGTAACTTTTATGGATAAGACGCCATGTCATCGGTGACTATTTGTTGAGAGAGTGTGACGATAGATTTACATTCCGGATATTAAGAAATTGCGCAAATTTTATTTCAGAACGGGACTGATCAGTCTGAGCCAGAATAAGACGATTCAAAAGCAGTCATACCATTCATCAAAAGACTGTCATATCAAGACAAGAGCATTCAATTTATTTCAGGTCCACAAAGTGTATATCAGCCTAAACACAGTGGTGATACTGACACCAGATCCATACAATAGTGCAGTGTTTCCCAACGTGGGGCCCACGCCCTACAAGGGGAGCGTGGGCGACTCGCAGGGGAGCAATTTGAAAATGGACTTGATACAATGTTAACCCTTTCACTCCTGGCCATGCTAGGTAATAGTGCCAAAATTTTTACAAAAAAAAAAAAAAGCAAATTTTTAAATAATAATTAGGGATAATTTCGTTTGACGAGACCAAAATATCAACTGGGTGATTGGCGTCGTCGAAACAACTTCCAGTCCACCCGGGAGCGTGCACTCTGTAGAGGGGGGTGGAACATCAACCAGAATAAAAACCTGCTAAACAACGAAATTGTTCGCACTTAATTGACCCATCTCAACCCCTGTAGTGTTTCACGCCATTCAGTTGGTGTTAATCTGAAATAAGTGTCCGTCAAAACTGTTGCAAAACCTCGTTTTTATAAATATTATAATATTAATATTTATAAATATATAATTAATTTATTATTATTATATAATTATAAATATATAATTTTAAATAGTATTTATAAATATATAAAAAATATAAATAAAAGTTTTTATAAATATACATATATATTGAATAGATATAATTGGCAAGCATTTTAATTATTTTAATATTATAAGCATAAATTTCCAGAAAATTTTATCGTGGAAAAAATATAGATACCTTTTGATTTGTGGTGGCAGTGTAAAAATGTGTTATATACATTTAAATAAATACGCATTTTTAGTACACATTTATTCTATTCCACAGTGAATTAATTTTAACACATATTGTGATATTTATATTTCTTATAGCCTATAATAAAATGAGTGGTGCAAGCAAGAAAAAAACTCGTCAATATTCCTAACATAAAATTGCTGTGCAGCAAGCATCAAGCACAAGCATCTCACTAAATTAAAAACACAAATTAATATTAAAAAAAATCAGTATTAAAATTATTTGGAATATGGATTTCAGTTTTTCATTATACGTTTTGAAATTTTACTTACCGAATTTTGTTAACAATTTCATAGTAATTTATTCCTAGAATCCATCATTCATGTTTCTTAAGTGAACAAATCAATTTTTTAATGTTAAATATTATGTATGTTACATAGGGGGGGCCTTGAAAACTTTAGAAAAAGTGGGGCATGGCACAAAAAAGGGTGTGAAACACTGCAATAGAGGATGATCGATAACAATCATCCTACTAACGAAGAAAGATCTACAGTAAATCCTTGTTCCGATGGCATGTTGCCTTTTAAGATATGATTGTTAATCTAAAAACTGACCGATGGTAGTCCCTCCCCCCCATGGACGTCGGTTGGGAGCTTCCCGCAAACTGTCGGTAAAATGAAAAGACATCAAAGAACACTGGTAAACAAGAGAAAAGGAGGACTTGTCTGAATATGTGTATGCGTCGTCGGAATGGGCCCATACGCATGGTGAAAATGAAAGGAACCGATGATTACATTTATCAATGAAGTAAATTCAGATTACTCGCGGACTGAATCAAAATATAAAATTAGGATCAGAAACAACAAGATACTCATAAACAAGTGAAAATAAAATTTGGATGGAAAAGTATCTAATAGAGCGAGAATCAAGGTCAAAGAATGAAGAAGGTCGGAGATGCATTCAAGCTTCCGTGTCTCGCCCCTTAACCTTTTCAAGGACCATGGGAAGTATGCTTAGCACCAAATTTATCAATTTTCGAATAAAAGTTATGTAGATTGGAATAAATTGGTGCATTTTTTGAATAAGACAGAAACTTAGATGCTTCAGTTTTTATCATGTCAGGAACTGATGATATTTTGGAAATGAGGTTTGTGACGTCAACAAAAATCCATAGGCGGAAAAAAAAAGCCGTCGGTGAAAAATTGAAGTTTATTACCTGCACGAGTATCTCGAAAAATCAGCTTTAAATAACGCGTTGCCATCACATTCACAAAAGCTCTGATTTTTTAAAAAAAATAAGTGAATGACTATAGCAAATAAAACCTAGAAAAATGTCATTTTGAGAAGTGATTATATGAAATAAATAGAAAATGTTATATTTTTTAAAACGATAAATGCGAGACAAAGTTTTTTGGATCGTTTGCAGTATTAAAGTGATTCATTCAATGAAATCATTAAAATGAATGAAAATATAATTTAACTCGCAAGAGCACATGGTGCTTGGCCGTTCAAGAAATGATGTTCTGACATGATACAGTGAAATATGCATAGCAGATTTCATTTTAATCTTTTATTTTTATCTCGCATAAAATGCTGTGATTTTATTTACTGCTTATAATTAATCAATCTTAATGTTAAAAATATTTTTATATACCATGATTAGAAAAAAAAATGGTCCTTTTAAGGCTTGATGAAATAGAATAATTAAAAAGTTGTCTCAAGACACTAAAAACGAACAGTACATAACAATTCCGGTCCTTTATAGTTTACTTTCAAAGTTACTATACATTCGCGCCTAAAGTGCACTCTGCCAATGAGCATGAGATTCTTTACAATTTCTGTTCTTTTATCTGTGATAATCATTTTTCATATACTGTTAGCAAGGAAACAGCACATTTTCTAATGCAACGCAATGATATATTTGGTACATTCTGTACAAATTTTTTTATATATATATTCCTTGTTATGAGTCAGATTTTACGAAAAATCCCGTATATAGATTTTCATTTACTCCCCATTTAACATTCGAGGCAATATTTTTAAACGCTTCTTTTCGTATTAAACAGGACAGATTGCTATTGCAAACGATTTGAAATGTTAGCGATTTGTCGATAAAGAAAAATGAGGGGCAATCTTCACCATCCCACCGATCTATTTGTAACTGAGAAAGAAATAAATGACACCATCGACCCTTTTTAAGCATTTCTAACGCGGGGAGCATCCGCGGAGTTTGGCAGGGAGCCAAGGTGTTCTCGAACAGCGAGCGGCATCGACCGTTCGAGCACCCAGGGAAAAAGGTTATCGGATCAGATTGGGGACCAAAGGGAAGAAAAGGGCCAACATCTCAGCTTCTGATGGCAAAAAGCATCTTTCCTCTAACAAATTTGATGCTTTCAGTGTATGTATACAAACTCGCATTTTTCGCCGGAAATCGAAACATTTTCTAGCGCGAGCTTTGCAAATTTTTTTATTCTAAAATAAACTAAGTAAAGGTTTCTTCAAGATTTCCAAATACATGTAAACCAAAAGGTTTCCTTTGAGTGTCGATTTTCAATTCGGATTCATCGATCATACATAATTTAATATCAAAGAGTCACCGACTGAATATAAAATATTGTATTCTAGCCACCATTGGCGACTAGCTTGGTTGATAAAATTGCAATAAAATATTTTTCGTTATTTTATATCTCAAAGGCTTTCTTCAGAAAAAAACTTTAAAGTTTCATGTCTAGACAGATAACTAGTACTATTTTGAAAACCTTATGCAGTTTTGTACATTGCGCTATATATTTCCCTAATATTCAGTCTATATCATTGTAAATCAATTATATCTCATGAAAAGATAGAAATATATGAAAATAGGGGAATTTTAAACAATTACAGCATTACTTGATTCTGAAATAAATCTTAATTGTATCAACGATAAAATTTACAATTTTACAAAAATTATATTTTATACAGAAATAACAAAATAAGCCGACACTTCATAACTCGATCAAGGACAACAGGAAATAAAGAAGGACAAAGTATTAATGTCAACAATGGAAATGATTCGAGTATGACTTCAACAAAATATATATTGTAAAATACGATTTAAAAATTAAAAAAAAGGTTTAAAATAAAAATAAAATTGCGGTGGAATGTAGATTATTAGGATCCGAGCAGGAAACCCTTTCTTGTGATCGTAAGGACGACTTCTTTCATTTCCTAAGAAATTATTTTTCGTTGGGGGCCAAATGTAGTG
>JAOUZG010020323.1:482628-495437 GCA_026289955.1 Argiope argentata
TTCATTAAATAATTACAATTAATATAAATAATTTATCAAAAAATTGTCTGCCCAAAGCAAAATCAAGTTCGTATAAGTTGAAATAAATCAGAATTACACATACCAGAATTTTCATCGCCAAGTGGAGCAATGCAAATGCGTGAAATTTCTACGCCAGTTGAGGTAACACAATATAGAGTAGAATTTTTTTAATTTCCTTTATTCTGCTTTATTTTAATTCAAAAGTACTTCAAAATGAATCCGGAAACGCTATGAATTAACAATGTTTAATTTCAAAGGCATCAAACACTAAGAAAATAAACAGGTTTGAAATAATCGGTCAAAAACATGTTAAGCATAACCTCATAAGCGTGGGTAAAAAACAAACCGAAATCTTACTCATTTGGCGGTGGGGAAATGAAGATTTTTGGTAGGAAAGGTAGATTTAATCAATTAAAAAAAATTAAGGAATTAATAATTGAAAAAACTGTATTAACATCAAGTGTCATTCACTGTACGTTTAAAAAAATGTATTTGAACTTGAGTGAGTAAGTATTTAAACGATTGAAAATTTGAATATATATATATATATAGGGAAAGTGTGGACTAATAGTAGAAAGTGGGGGGGGGGTCCGTTTTTTCAGATATATAGACAGAAATGGCCTTGGCCGAGGAACAAACTTTTGACCTAGATTGTTCCATGAGTGAAACGTTAGATCTAAAATGGCTGAATATGTTTGTTCACAAAACAAGCTTAATAATTTGCTGTTGCAATCAGTTTTTAATAAAATAACTTTTGTGACATTGAGCGATGACATGTATTAAACCGAATTTATAATCGACAATTTCAAAATACAGCAAAACAAAAGATTCAAGGACATGTACTTGAATCTTTAATCAATTTACCTCAATCATTTATTACTCAATCCTTTTATCTCACGTTTATCTATTTTACCATAATTATTGGCTTACAACCTCGATATTGTGATCTTTCTCGCACAAACTAGAAATTCTAATTTTTTTACAAAATTTTAATTTAGTTAAAATATTAGCCCTCAAGCTCTACACTTTTTTGCTTTCATGTTTAAGATTTCTACATAAAAACAATTTTCTTTAATTCAATACTTTAAATATCCCGTGATTTCTATTACTCAATTTAAATTTTTTTAAAAAATATTTTATAACATAAATAAAATGCCGTTTTAATTTTTTTGTTAACGATTTTTAAGTCCTTGCTATGGTTTATATAATTTATTAAATTTTAAATATGAAATTTAAAAATCAAATTTTCTTGATTATTTATGATGACTCAACTCCAAATTAAAATCAATCGATTATCAGCTCTGAAACTGTTAAAAGTATTTGTACTAGGATAGGGTAATACAATTTTTGTGGAACTTTAAAATTAGTACATCAGAAATAAAATGATAAATAAATCATAATCATTTTTACAGACATACCGTTAGTTAAAAATATTTTAAAGGATGATAAAATAGAATATTATTTCATCCAAAATTATTCAATGCTCATATTTTTAGCTAATCATGAGAGTAAATCATGATAGATTGAAAAGGCGAATAAAATTCTGATAAATAATATTTTATAGTATAAATATTATTACAAATAAGCCAATATAAAGGGTGTCTCAAAATTATCTCAAGATATGAATTTGCGACCACAAAATGTTAGCAACCCTATTAAAAAACCGCTGGCAGTTAATAATTTAAAGTTAAAAAGAATTTAACGTTACACGACAGAACATGTTTTCATTATTGAACAATATTTCAAAAACAATGAAAGTATGGCGGTCGCAATTCGAAAATTTGTGAAATGGCCTCTTAAATCGCATGATTTAACACCTTTGTATTTTTATGGGGTTATTTGAAGTTAAAAGTCTATACAAACAAGCCCGCCAACAAGCGAGTATTGAAGTAGACAAATAGACACTGCATCATTGAAATTCAGCCCCATTTATGCAAAATGATCATGGAAAATTTCAAAAAGAGAGTGCGTATGTGCCAGCAAGTGCTAGTCCATAGGGTTATTTTCCCTATGCATTATTCTATACATAATTTACTCTGTCTTCTTTACAATTCAATAAAAATATTATAACTTAAATGAAAAAAATATTTAATTTAAATATTAATTTTTTTTATTTAAATCTTGCCTTAACATCTTTTTCCATCGTGTAACGTTACTTTTGATTGAAAACTAAACTATCGATTGTCAAATGGTTTTTTTAACCCCTTAACCAGTTTGTCCGTACGTCGTATGCGCATCGATTTATCGAATTTTGATAGTTGTAAACAAAAAATAAGTCATTCATAACAATTATAATCTATATTAATAAAAATGCAACTCGAAATGCGTTGCTAAGCGCAAAACTGGAGAACGGTTTGACCGATTGGGCTAATTTTTTAAAAATATTTTCGTTAAGACACGAGGATGGTTCTTATGGAGAAAAAATATTAAAAAACTGCGTGGAAAATAGTTAAAACGACACTTTTCTTACTTTCCCGCCAAAAATCTTCATTTCCTTCCCCCACACCAAATGAGTGAGATAGCAGGAAGTAATAAATTATGATTTGTTTAGAAAGAAATACGCGAAGTCAGTTGGTTTTCATTCATAGATAACGGGATGTTTAAAAAAGAAAGAAAATAGTAGCTTTTATTATTAGTCTGTATGAATATTTAATCTACGTCTGCTCAAAATAAAGTCATAATAAAGTAATAAATAAATAAATAAAGAATAACAGAGGGCAAAAAGGGTTTGTAGAAAGAAAAGTAGTGAAGAAAAAAAGAATAAAAAAATAAAGAAAAGAAGGGTGTGTGTGTCACCATTATTTCCTCTGTGTGCGGCATTTTCCAAGCTGTTTTTAAACTTTCGCATCTCTTGAAAATCTATTGTGTCTTTATTTGTTTAGTGTGTTTACATTTATGAATATTTGAATCTCAGTACTCTATTTTATAGAGTACTGAGAGTACTTAACGTAGAATTTTAGACCTTTCCCTCCACCATCTAAGTAAAATATCAATTCCGGGGCAATCATTGTTTGGATAGAAAGAGAAAGATGAGTAGTACAATGAACAGAACATCTGAAGAAAATACTATAAAATAATTATATGATTATCAAAATTTATTTGGTTAAAAAATATTTTGATGAAAAACCTGTTATGAGACACAGCTACATAAAATATTATATGAAAATTTTAGCGAGCATTAATACTGGCGAACCGACTGTTCGCCAAAGGCGGCTAGTTCAATAATAAAATGACTTCGATTACATAGATAAGTCATGTATTTAATGGATTTCCATCTGAATCAAAATAAGAAAATATTCCCAAAATAGAAGTTGTCATCTTATTAGATAGTAAGCAAAATAAACCGATTAAGGGTTTAATAGGGTTACCAAAACTTTACAGTATAAATGGTGGGAAACTTAAATCTTGCGTTAATTTGGGACACCCTTTTTATAATTCATTCGAAATGTATTAGGACATCTGACGTTGGGGGAAACTCAGCATAGAAATTTGTTAACGTTTCATCCTCGACAGAGAAACTTATCAACATGGATGATTTATTTCACACTTCTAGTGAAACATTACATACTTTATAAATATTTACAGCATTAAATAGCATTATACTGTAATATCTTTTTCATGAATCACTACACAATTTTATTTCATGCTCTGATTTAAAGAACCGAATGAAATAGTTTGGGTTGAGCTACGGTAATTATGAGCTTTATTCAAGTGACAACGATGGCACTTCAGCCGATATCCTCTCCAAACTTCTGCAGGGTACAAGTGACAAAATCTTTAACTTTCATCATGAGATTAAACTTGTTTCGAATTCACATAGAGGAATCAGGATTCGAATTTAAAACTTTTCAATCCTGAATTCGAGAATTTTGCACAAGGAAAATGCATCCTAAGTCAATCAAAAAACCAAATCATAAATATTTTACATCTTGGGCCGAATGAACAAACATGAACTTAGGTAATATAATCACTAAAAATTCCATAATGGAAAAAAAAAAAAACAATTTTTTTTCCAGAAAGTTTTCTTAAAAACCGTCATAATATTAAGGCTGAAAGGGGAAAAGCATTCGGTACTAAACAAAACAGGAAATTCGAAGAATTCAAATAGGAGGGAAGAATGCAAGAAACAACAAATTCTTCCAAGAGAAAAAAATAAATACATTCTAATTGTTTTCCTTTTAAAATTACTATAAAATTCCAGAAACAAGATCAAGTATGCAAGAAAAAAAAAGAACAATGCATGCATACTTTCAATGGAAAAAGAATAATTTCAAAAGAAATGAGAAAAAATATTTTTTTTTAAAAAAAAATGAGTCATTCTTTCGTCAGACATTTATAATGAATTCATTGATCGGGTGTTGATAAATAATTACATTATGGATTCTGTTAGGAAAAAGTTTTATATTTTCTTTGCTGAAGTATTATTCAAGTTGAATTTTATTTATTTATTTTTTAAATTCCAATACACACCCACACAAACATAAAAAGAAATGATGATACCATTTCATAATATCAGACGATTTTCCTCTTCCAAAAAAAAATGAATTGAAAAAAATCACAGTAAATTTTTTTGTTTATTTTTATGATGTATTCAAAACGCATAAATCATTTATTTATATGCCATTATTTCAGTAAACACTGGATGAATATTTAATTTAAATTTTTTAGTTAGCATAGTTAAGTTTTATATATATATATATATTATTATTATCGTTCTCCTAAAAACACATACAATAATTTCGTATAATTTTTCTTTTACTTTCTCTACAGGAAAAGTACTATAATAATCGAATAATTAGACCTCATTACCAGCCTTTTAGAACTTTTTCTGGAGTCTGAAAAGCTCTTTTTAGGGAATATGTTGGTGTTTTAAACACGATTATTCAAAAACGTTCTGAACTAGACAGATGAAATTTGGCTATGGATTTACGATTAAATTTATACACTTAAAGTTGCGTATCAGCTTCAAAAATTTAATAATCTGGTTGAACGTTGAGGACACCATTGGCATTTAGATAAATATAATTGTGTAAAAACTTAAAAGCCAGATTAATGTACATTTTCATAAAATTAAAATAAAAAAATTATCCAAAAATAAATTATTATTGTGTTAAAGAAGCTAAAATGCGCTTCAAAATAAATGTAATAATTTATTAAAGAGAGAATGTAAACCGTGCAACGCCTATTGCCGACACAGCTCAAAACAAGTTTTCGACAGCAAATAAATTATATAAACCGTTAATTATATATCTTTATTACTGTTCTTTTAATTTATTTACAAGCTGCAGATGAAAATTGTTGTTAGTAATGTGATAACTGCTGTTTAGCTTATGATTGACATTTTCGTTCCGAGAATTAAAATATTTTCAAAATTCTAAATTCGAAAGCAAAAACCAAATCAAATACAAAAATAAGATCCACTTATGTCCTTTTATATCGCTGCTTATTCCATATCGGAAAAGTATGAAAACAACATTTATATACACTATACAAACTTCGTCTTTTGAGCTTTAAAGGGGAAAAAAGTGACAAGAGAATATCCCAGGAAAATTAGATTACTTTCAGATAAACTAAATTAAGAACACAGAAAAGACAGTTATTAGATTAGGTTTTCTTTCCTGAAAAAAAAAATCGAATAAACTATTTCAACATTCTTTCATAAAGTGGCAATAATCTCTTAAAGATAATTTTTCCCCCCTAAAATGAATAGCGTTTCGATAAAACGCATTATTTTCCCTTTAAAAAAAAACTTATTTATTTTTTCATTATTTTCTCCATTTATTTTTTTAAATCAATAACATCTATTCTATAAGAGGGTAAAGTACGAATTTTTTAAAATTAGTTTAAAATGTCATCATAAGATGGGAATTATATAATTTCTAGATTTAGATGACTTTTTTTTTGTTATGGCGAGACACGAACCCAGAAATAAAAATTTAATTTTAATCTCTGTGAAACATGAAATATGTAACAAACTCTTATTTAATTTATCGATAGGGGACAAATAAAAAACATCACTAAAAGCTTTTAATAATTCTTACGAAAATTCCTAACGTCAGGAAGAATTTAATAATTTTCTGTTAAATATTAGAACAGGATTTTTAACATAAAAGATGCAAGAAAATTATATTAAAAAAACATAATGAAAAATTTAGCTAACTTACTTTATCGACAAATAAAAAAACATAACTGAGCATTTTTAATTGTTCTTAAAAAAATAATTTGATATACAATGTAAGAAAATCTTAACGAATAGTTTGTAGCGTGATTCGCTTATGGTTCACAATTACCATCAAATTGGTTCACACCTGCTCTTCAATTAAATTCTCCTTCCATCTAATTAAAAGATAGCAAAAATCTAATTGGACAGATAATCCGAATCGCAGGCGCAAATCACAATAGCGACGTTAAAGTGACTAATTAATTAGTGGATTCTCCTTCCGTCTAATTAAGAGATAAAAACGATAATTGGTTAAACAATCCCTAGTCGTAAATCATGACAGCGGCATTAAAAAATTGTATAAAAACTCGAAATTAAACTAACTTATAGAGTTTTATAACTCAGGCTGAGCTTCATAATGTCATTGATCTTGCTGAAATAATTTTGGTTCCATTTTAGGCGACTATCTGATTTTTAGTGCCTGATTAATAAAGATTCAATTCAACAGATAATTAAAACTAAAAGATTAAAATGAAATCTGCTATGCATATTTCAATGTACCACGTCAGCACATAATTTCTTTAATAGCCAAGCACCACGTGCTCGTGCAAGTTAGATTATATTTTTATTCATTTTAATTGTTTCGTCGAATGAGTCACTTTAGTACTGCAAACGATCCAAAAACACTTTGTCTCGCATTTATTGTTTAAAACAACTATCCCATTTCCTATTTACTTCATTTCATATAATCGCGTGCTCAAAATGACATTTTTCTAGGTTTTATTTGCGGTAGTCATTAACCTATTTTTTTAAATCAGAGCTTTTGTAAATGCGATGGCAATACGTTATTAAAAGCTGATTTTTTTAGATGCTCGTGCAGATAATAACATTTCAGTTTTTCGCAAAAGGATTGTTTTATTTTTTGCCTACGGATTTTTGTTGACGCCAAAAACCTCATCCCAAAAACAACACCATGTTCTGACATGATACAAAAGCTATACTTATTGTACAAAATATTTTTAAATTATACTCTACATTTAATAAATATTAAATAACATGTTTCTTCACCTTCAGAAAAAGCCGTACTTTTTAAAAGGTGAAATGCTGAATTATTGAGAAGCAACAATACATTAAAATTTTCGTAAATGTTAAGAGGCTTAAACTGAAATATAAAAATATCTAATCTCGTTCCTAGAATGGTTTTCTAAATCGAACATTCACGGAAATGCTTTATTTCTCGATAAAAACTATAAGATTAGTAGAGCTTGACGAGTTTTTATGGCAATCCAAAATGCCAAAAAGTACGCCAAATTTGAAGGTAAAATGTTTGGGTGAATAAACACATAATTTGTCAAAAAAAAAAGGAAAGAAAAAGAATAAAAACTTTCTCGGGGCATACGTTGAATGAAAATGGAGCTTGATGTTGATGTTTGCCATTCATGAAACACGGAAAGTTTCTAGGATATCACAATACTTTACGAATTAATTCCACAATATTCTGGAACAGCTTTTAGATGTAAAGTTATTTTAAAAAATCTTTTCTGAGAAAATAAAAAAAAAATCATTCGAAATTTCCAATGTTAAAATTTGTCGCTGTTTGTTCGAGCGAAGAGTTCTCACAAAAAACTAATTTACTAGTAAATAAAAAAAAAATCGATGTAAAAAGTCTTGAGCTAAATGTTGCATCTACATCTGACGATGAGTTTTTTTGCGCTATAAGATTTGAAAGAGTTGTCAATGTTGTAGAATAAATTAGAATACCAGATTTCAATACCAATGAAATAGTTTTTATTATTTATTAGTACATCCATACGTAGTATAAAATGAAGTCTCCTGAAAATCGTCTGTATGTTTAAACACAAAAACTCAAGAAATAGTAAATGGATATTGAAAGTATGTATATCATTTTGTAGAGCATTTATTGGAGATGGCTTTAGTACATTCAAATCATATCAAAATAAAAAGGAGAGTTTTATAATTGCGATCTTAACTTTGCTCTTATCCATGCATGAGCGTTAATTTCAACGTAGAAAAAACAAGGTTTTCCAGGTGATGGTTATGGCAGCATTAAAAAAATCAGATGCCCTTGGCCGAGTATATGTAATCCACTCTACCAACAACTATTTCTTCCATCTATGGATTTTACTTCATGCATTTAAAGGACCTACTTCTTATGAATACTTAAGAACTGCTTTTTAATCTAAATATTGCTGAATGCGTGCAATCTTCAGCAATGCTATTTCAGCAGTTCTGTAGAACCTATCAGCAATGCTTCTATCCAGTTATCAAAGCGTTTTCAAGAGAAGCAATAACGATTGAAACTGTACAATCCGCTTTAAGCCAAAACGATACCCTCTGGCATGTGCGCAAGGCAACTTCAACTGATTTCTTTTGGTTGCTCCTTGATATATTTCAAAAGCCTGCTAAACCGTCTCAAACCGAATTATATTCTGAAATTGCTAATAAAAATTTATTTTGAAGTATCGAAAGAATATTGAAAATTTAATATTCCTTTTTTTTTCCTCGATGAATTTAGTATATTATGAATATATATGAATATTAGTAACCTTTTCCTTTAAAAAATCTTTTTTTCTTTTCCTAGCTGAAATCTTTTAAAACAATACATTGAAATATCAAAGGACGTTTTTGTTTACCCAATTGTAGATTCCGGAAAATTATAAACATTTTTGAGAAACTTTTAAAGAGGGAAAGAAAATAAAATAAATTTAGAGAATCCTGAATAATAATAATAATAATAACTTTGGAAAGAATGACCCTCTTGAAGCAGAAATGAAATCCACACGGAAATAAAATCTTTGCATAAATTTTTCTCGCATAATTAAAGCATAGTTTTGTGCTTGTAAACAATATTCAAGATAAAAAATTAAAGAATTCTTAGATTTCAAGAACAAAGAAATTTTTTCTCAGTGAAATTTTCGAAGGCTTTCAGTCAAAGTTAGCAAGGTATTAATGTGCATTAAAAAATTAAATTCCTTTTTTCAAAATCAGTGTAAACATAAACATACTGATTATTAAAAAGATTATTAAAAGATTATTTACCCGAAAAATTTAATACTTTTTTTAAAAAACTTTAAATTTTCATTTATTACAACATTTTATCAAAATGATTATTTTCAAATAAAACCTTGAAACTCAAAGATAAGGGTTCTTAAAAAGATTAAATATTACCAAAAAAAGAAAGAAAGAAAGAAAGAAAGAAAGAAAGAATTTTATAAGTTCGTTTTCCTTGACGTATGTAACTAATATTATAAATATATTTATAATCTTAACGTATGTGGCACAGAAATAGCTCTTTTTATTTATTGTCGAATGGCAGCAGTCAAATATATAAAAAAGAAGTCGTAAGAATTTGAGTTATTGAATACATTTATAACTATTTTGAATTGTACAAAGCGATTAATTTCCAATCATTAAAAACCAGGAATAAAATTTTTATTTCCCTTTTTATTTAATGATATATACACTTTTTAATTTGCAATAATTTTATTCAATTTAATTTTATTCATATTTTGCAGTTCGTGTTAAATAGCATCCTGAATATTTTTAAAAATACATTCTATATTAAATATTTACAACCTAAAAAAATCAAAAAATCGCTTGGTTTTATCAAATTTCCTCTACCCAAAACATTAAAAAGGAATATAATCATAAGATTATTGGATATTACTCATACCACAATTACATAAAATCCTAATTTCCAGAAACGAAGGGAAAAAATGATGCGATTTACTCCCTACAATGAAACATCTAGAGGGGAAAAAAGTTATTTTCCCTTACCTACTGAATAAAAAATTGAATTTGTCACATAGCATCAGGGGAAAAAGCACTGAAACTAAGTCCTAAGAAATAAGGGCGAGAGATTTTTTTTAAAAGGTTGCAAACATTCGGAACAAATATATTTCTGGGTAGTAAAGGCGACAGATGGACTGACTGACCTGTCCGTCCAGAAAAAGAGAACTTCCTGTTCCGCCAGAGGCCCTGTTTTTTGGGAGTGACCATCTCGCCGGAGGAAGCGTCCGACCTCGGGAAAGATGGATACGGGAGTTCGCTTGCGGGACACACGAGGGAGGTAAGAGAAGCGGACTCACGTGACTGTGCGCACGGAACACACCTAACGAGGTGGGTCCGTGCGCAGGTTTGGAGGGGGGGGTGCTTCGAGTGTCTTCAAACAAAGCAAAAATGAGTGGGGGGGGGAAATAAATCGGAAGTTTCAGGGGGGAAAAGGGGACCTTTGGGAGGTTTGAAGTAATTTGAGATTTTTTAGGGTTTGTAGTTATATTTGGGGGTCTAGTATATTCTTGAAAATTACAAAGAAAATTATTTTAGAAAATTCACGTCCGGTCCAGAATAGGGTGCACGAATTTAGCCCAGAAAGTACGTCTTCATTGCAAGTAAAATGTCTTATGATAATAAATTATACGCTCGGAAAAAAAATGATAACATAACATGTGATATTATTAAAATGATAAGAGTTCTATTTCCTTATATAATTGCGTTATAAAACAAATTAAGGAAACATAAGTACCGTCTACTTACCAATAAAGCATCTAAAAATAATTCCCAACTTTGTTTTAAAAAAAAGAAAGCTAATTGAGATAAAATGAAGAAATTTCTGTACTTCATGTTATGCCTTTGAAGATGGCATGTAATTCTGTAAACAATTTTTCAAATTCATATCATGCCTATTCATCCACATTAGCAAGCAAATTATATGTGAAGCAAATGAAATCTTCGATCGTAAATTTCAAGTTATCATGTGGGGATATTATTATTTTAAAAGTTATTCGTTATCTTTATTTAAATCATTAACCAACATAAACCGGTTTGAAACAATCACGACAAAATTTCTCTGTCTGTGGGTATTATATATAATTTTTTTAAAGCTTTCATTTTCAATTTTCCTAACTGGCAAACAATGTTTTGGAGCTCGAGCAATTTTGAAATGAAGTAACAGTCATGATGTCATAGGTCTTCGTCAGCCTTTTAAAAACGCATCTGCTGTCAAAGAAGCATACATAATAATAAAGCAATACTGGTGTAAGCAGGTCAACCTTTTAAAAACACATCTACTATCAAAGGAGCAAACGTAATAATAAAGCAATATTGGTAAATGCAGGTTAACCTTATAAAAATGCACCTGCTTCCAAAGAAGCATACATACTAATAATGTAATACAGGTAAAAGAAGGTAAAAATATTTTTTGCATGTAAATTTCAGAGGCATCAAAACCTCCTAACCAAAACAAAACAATGTTCTCACAAAATAAAACTAGGAAAGGGTTTTCTTTGGGGGAAGGGGGCTAAGAGAAGGAATAAAAAAAATCTTTCAGTTTAGAAATTAATCAAATGATTAGCTTCATATATTGTAGATAGCTTCAGAAATATACTACCAAATTCCTGAATATAAATCGCTATTAAATAAGCATGAATTTGTGACATTTTAATTCACACACACAATATTAAAAGAAAGCTGCATTTCGATCCACTCTTTATTAACCCTCCGCTCTTGGGAAAAATCATTTGTTGCAAAATTATTCTCCTAATATAAAATTTGTTGATTACTCTGAAAAATAAATATGTATTTAATTGTTTTAAGTCGAATTTCTTTGAAAAATTAATATACATATTTTTACTGTTCTCTACACGTTTTTAACTATCAAAATTGAAAAATAAACAAATAAAAAGTCTAAATGATGCACCGTCTTGAATGGTGATTGAGAAGCACCACCCAAGTGCGAATGGTTAATACAGTTATTAATTTGTTTAATTTATTAAAATTAATTAATAAGCGCAATTTATTCAAATAATGCTATTTTGATACTATCAGAGCTAAAATTTGTTTAAAACAATGCATTTTAATGCCATGTTTGATCATTAAACTATGTTTATTATTCTGAATATTGGAACTTTGAAATCTTTTTTATTATTATGCCTTTATCGAATTATTGCTTCTGAAATTTAAGACAAATCATTCAAAATCACTATAATGCTACACAAAAATTTCACATAAACATCTTAAATATTCTACGCAGTTTTACTTGAATAAGCAAGACCACGTATTTCCGAAAGAGAAGATATTGTCTGGCTAAATAACAAAAGCAAAGCAGTTGAAATAGTCGTTAAAAGAATTAAAAGCACGGTGTTGAAATCTCTTCAGAAATTTGCTAAAATTCCGCTGCACTTATCCTGCATTCCAAATATTGTAAATTTTTAAATTTCTACTTTAATATTCTGTACTCTTTTTAAAATGTACTCGTGAATATTTTCGAAATTTTGTTCAGACGCTTCAGATTTTTAAAACGGCGAATTACTAAAGAAAATTCTCAAGTATTTTGAAACATATAGTGTTTGTTGATCCTGTTTAGAATTCTTGATACTTAATGCGAAACGACGACACGAAAGTCACGTGGCACTTCGGACGGGTGTCATTTTATTTTGTTATATATTGAAGTGAATTAATTTTCCAAGATATTGCTTTATTAAGATGAACTTCTTGTGAACTGTTAATTTAATATTTGATCCAATAACTGTAGCGATAAATAAATTATATTTAATTATTTGTCGTATTGCAGCAATTAAATTAGAATGTAAGTATTTTCGTCTATTTT
>JAOUZG010020323.1:508490-538507 GCA_026289955.1 Argiope argentata
CATTCCGAGATCCACAGTATCAAGAGTGTGCCGAGAGTATGAAATTTTAGGCATCACATCCCATCATGGACAGCGCAGTGGGCGACCACCTGCACTTAACGACCGACACCGCCGACGTCTGTGTAGATTGATCAATGTTAATAGACACGCAACACTTCGTCAAATAACTGCAGGAATCAATGTGGGACGTACGAGGGACGTGTCCGATAGGACTATGCGGCGAAATTAGTCTTCCTTGGGCTATGACAGCAGAAGACCGGCTCGAGTGCCTTTACTGACAGCACGACATCGTCTGCAGCGACTCTCCTGGGCTCGTGAGCATATCGACTGGTCCCTAGACCAGTGGAAAACCGTGGAGTGGTCAGATGATTCACGATTTCAGTTGTTACGAGCTGATGGTAGAGTTCGAGTGTGGCGCAGACCCCACGAAGCCATGAACCCAAACTGTCAGCAAGGCACTGTTCAAGCTGGTGGGGGCTGCATAATGGTGTGGGCTGTTTTTACATGGCATGGACTCGGTCCTCTGGTACAACTGAACCGATCATTGACAGGAAATGGTTATGTTCAGCTGCTTGCAGATCACTTGCAGCCATTCATGGACTTCGCGTACCCACACAACGATGGGATTTTTATGGATGACAATGCGCCATGTCACCGGGCCAGAACTGTTCGCATTGGTTTGAAGAACATTTGAGACAATTCCAGCGCATGATCTGGCCACCTAGATCGCCCGATATGAATCCCATCGAGCATTTATGGGACATCATCGAAAGGTCCGTTCGTGCCCAAACTCCTGCACCATCCACACTTTCACAATTATGGACGTCTGTACAGACAGCATGGCTCAATATTCCTGCAGAGGACTTCCAACGAATTGTGGACTCCATGACACGTCGAGTTGTTGCACTTCGCCGGGCAAAAGGAGGACCGACACGATATTAACAGTCATTCCATGACTTTTGTCACTTCAGTATATATATATATAAGCGAAATATCATTGATTTATCACGAGATTTACGAAACTAAACACCCGATTGACTTTAAATCGAAATTTTGCCCAAATCGTAGTGGTAATCTATTGCCACGGTAGTCGTTGGTATGGAGACCATCTCCAAGGCAAAGTTTACCAGATAATTTAAAGGGATTTCATTTTAGGTTAATATTAAATTGAGTTTTAATACATATTTTTCAGTTGTCATTTTTATTTACGGATGTTGAATATATTTTGATAGACGGAATGTCTTCCCCTTTCAAAATTTTTAGAATTCTTGGGGGACAGAGTATGTTTCTTTTCGTCTCTTTCTTTGCTGGTATACGGTGACGTATCGATGGCATATGAAATGAGAATTGCTACCGTTTCTCACATGTTTTGAAATTTTTAAATATTTTGAAGAAAACGTTATTAAAAGAAGAGTTACATAAAATATTTAATTATTAACATATAACAAACATCAAGTTTAATGACCCGATTGGTCTCCAATGGCGGCTAGTATATAATTATATATCTTAATCTGCAGTATGCTGATATATTCACGATTTTCAGTCGTATCAAATAAATTAATCATTTAACAATCTAAAAAAATGAATGACATCGATGAATGAACTTTGTCGCCAAAGACAACTAGAATAAATAAAAACTAAGTAGATACCTAATAATCTAAATGAAATAAAAACATTCAGATGAAAGATGGAATTAATGATGAAATAATTAACGAATGACTAACCATTCATGGAAAATGGAAAAATAGTACTTGCTATAAATATACAATGTATGCTCTTTAAAATCTAAAAATACATGATAAAGCTTTCAAAGATATTTATGTAAATCTAATCCATCTCCAAAATATTTTCAACAAAATTAAAATTTGTTAAATATACATTTTTTAAAAATTTTTACAAATTAACATAAGCACACATCATTTCCATCTGATAAAGACAGTGCATTTACATAGATTTCAAATTTATTCATTTTGTATAAATTTGTCTGCGGAAGTATATTTCAATCAAATAATATATGTTACCCTGCATTTTTATGTATTCGTTTCATACAATCAGATGGATTTTACAACAAGAGTACAACAATCAATTAAAGGCTGAAGATAGTATTTATATATCAAGCTTTAGTAAACCTTATGTTCAAAATGAAAATGAATACTAAAATGTGGTAAACAAGAAAGAAATTAGTGGAATTCATATATTTTATTAGAACGGTAAAATTTCTCATATTACATCGATTAGAATGTAATATGTTTTTTAAGAGGGTGGTTTATCTAAACATTAAATATGCCGAAAATATTTAGTGCAGCAGCCAGTAATTACCGATGGCACCTACAACAAAAACCAATACATACACATTTCGTTCGATATCGGAATGCATTCTGAATGAGAAGAGGAATTTCCTTTTGCTCTACTTCCCGGAAAAGCAGAAAAAGATAAATGATACCAAGGTTTCCTTTTCTGCTTTTATCAGTATTTGTATAAAAGTGGATAAAAAATTCCGGCCAGATGCTGAATTCGAAATCGAACTCGTGCAAATATACAGTTCTGCTTCAAACAAACAAACAAAAAACTTCGATTTCTCGAAAGAGTTCAAATGAAATTTTTCGTATTACTTTGCACATACAAACTAATAATAAAAATGGTAGGTATATCACTGTGTGGGAATTTAAGTACGAGCATTGCACTCAAAAGTTCTTAACCTCTCTTAATCGTTAATTTTAAATAGGTAAGTAAATTAAGATGCCTAGGACTTACTCATACGACGCATTTCCGTATAGTTCATTAAGTTCAATATATTATTCGTAGCTCATTGAAAAATGGCGCTAGGGAGTTATTAGTCTGTTTGTTAAAAACATACCAGCTGTTGGCAAGAATGTTTGATGAGACAATGCATTAATATTTTAACAAAACTTTGATGCTATAACTTAAGGGGGAAACATTTGTGTGTGTGAGTGATTGTTATCATACATCTTTGAATAAATTAAATGAAAAGCAATGCATCTTTCATAAAAGACAGAGTGGAAAGTTATCAGATTGTATGACATTGCACTAAAGAACATGTCATTCGGTATTCAAAATTGCGTTAAACATGTTAAATTTCGCCAAAATTTGACACTTTTTATAACGTTTAAAATATTGTAACTTACAGCACAATTTTTCAAATAATTATATTTTTAATTCAATTCGCTACACTAACTGAAACAATGCTTTTAAATGCTATGATGGGATGATATATGATAAGCTCATCAAAACATTTCAATGTTTTAATGAAGCATGAACTTTCTTTCGTCAATCATTCAATTCTTTATAGTATTTTCACTTCCGATTTTGTTTCGTAACATATACTTTGTAATTTGTAGTTAATTAATGTCTTTTAGTCTTATCAAATTAGAAGGTGAAACTTTTATTTAAAAAAGAAATGCATTCCATAGTAATAATAAACAGCCTAAAATCCACTAATCTAGGCAAACAAATTAATTGCCAAAGGCATCTATTACGTTATTCAAATGCTACTCTTAGTTATATATATCTTGTTCAAATTTTCAATCGTTAATAAAATAATTAAATATTCATCCACTCAAGTTCAAGTAAATTTTTCTAAACTTGTAGTGGATGACATTTGATGTTAATGAAGTTTTTTTCAAATATTAATTCATTAACTTTCAGTTTCTTTTTTCCCAACACTAATGAGGTTAAGCTTAACATGTTTAAGCCCGATTATTCTAAACTATTCAGCTTGTTTCATAACGTTTGATGAATTTAAAATAAAACATTGTTAAATAATCGATTTTGTTAAGTTCTTTTTGAAGTACTTTCGAATTAAATTAATACAGAATAAAGAAAATAAGAAAAATCTAATCTGTATTATACCCCAACTGATGTAGAAAAACCAAGCATTTCGCGTTGCCACAATTGGCTATAAATCCTCAATTGGCGTTGAAAATTCAATGCTAGTATAATTTTTTTGATCAATTTTTTATAGTAGCTGCAATTGCTAGTCCGGGATAGTCTGATTGGTATGACTTTGGATTCGCATTGATTCGATTAGGCTGCGAGTTCGAACACCATATAAAGAAAGGAGAATGGAAAATTGCCCTGAAATTCTGCCACTTAATATTGATTCAGTCATATTTATATAAATTGAAATTCTTTAAAAAAAGTAACAAAAATAAATTTTTCTTTGTTAACCCGAGTAGGAATTGATTTCAAAAAATTGTTTTTTATATTACTTGTTTGTTACATTATCATACCAAAAATTGCTGCGTCAATCATTTCAGATCCATTGGATAGTATTAAAAGCTTTTATTTACAACAGGTCAAACATTTATGAAAAGCAAACGCATAGTGAAGAACAAGCATTTATATACCCCAAACTGAATTGAAAAACAATCCACAGAATTTCAATGAACATGAAGCAAACACAAGTATTAGAGAACCAAATAGCTATGTTTAATATGGCATCATTCTGAAACTAAATCGTAGTTTTATAAAACCTTAATTTTTATTTATGTACGATCATAATAATATTAAAATCAATAACATAATTCAAACTCTTAAATTCAAAAGGCAAATTTCCACAGTTTACGATAAATTATATTCTGTTTGAAGAAACACTGAATTGCCGAATTATTTTTACAAATTTTTGAGAAAGATCGCCCAAACATGCCATATAAGGTAGATGCGGTAAAATGTAGAAGTACAGTGCTTATAATTATTTCAAGTTTGCAACACATATTTAAAGAAAAACTTGCTACAACACAGGACGAGTGCACAAAGCAAGGTAATCAATCATTTCGCATTCCTTGTAATAAATGAGGCGTTACCGACAGTACTGTCAGCTAGTTACCAACCAATTATCGTAATTCCGGAGGGATAATTAAAATGCACGCATGCGTAAAACAAATGAAACCCTAGGGACAGAAGGGCTAGGATTTCATATATTCAGCAGAAATAGGATTTGTCCATTATAATGAAGTTCTTGGATGGTAGGCTGTTTAGAATGTTATGTTTGTTCTACAAAGCGGAAAAAGATGAATAAATAAAGGAATATCTTTCATTCAGAGAAATGCAGTTCCTGGATTTAACTGTAACTGGCACTCTTCGAAAAAGATTCTAAACTAATACAATCATTTATTTCGAAATTTTTTCCCTTTTAGTTTGATTTATATTTTAAAATGAAATTACAAGTGGCTGTCTTTGGTTCTGGTTTTAAGATTTTGAATTGTGATCAGACGACGAGGACAACATCGGAGTTATTACCATCTCACCCAAAACTCCTAACAACCAAAGCATTGAAAAAAAAATGTTTGATCCTGAAGTATTAACGTTTATCCGAGTGAGCCATCAGGTTTCAGTCCCGAATTGAGATCTCTCCCCTCCAAATCAGAAATATCTATAGAATTCGGGAATTTTTTTTATTTGCAATTAAAGACAGACAAAATACTTAGATGGACATAGACAAAATATAGAGACAGATAACAAAATAACACATACATGAGCAAAATAGACAAATCAGAAAACAGATAAAAATAAGAAAGAATTCTACACTACGTTGAAAACAACGTTTTGGAGTTAGCATGAAATAATATTTAATGTGGCGGAGATCGGCTTTGTTGATGGGTTTTATCACATCACAAAGATGACAGAAAAGATGATCATAAATACTGATACAATAGAGGTGCTCTTCCAAATATTTTCTGAAGATAAAAATAAGCCCCTTAAAATACTGTCGATACAGTTTTCACCATTCAATAATAAGCTCTATTTGTTGCAGAAAATTACTCAACTGAACATTTAAAAAGAACCCCAGACCTTTTTATTTATAAAAAAATAATTAACCAGACGATATATTATTAGTGAACAATATTATTAATTGAACAAAAAAAACTCAAAACGAGTGTTTTGTTAATTGGCTGTTGCTGGTAACTGTTTTCCACGACTGTTCTTAATAAGGAATGCAGTTGTTAAAAAAATCAAATGTCACAGTCATTATAGTCCAAGCGGGTTTGAACTGGTCATTCCGCAGTTTGATGTGGTTGGAAGAAATCATGCAATTCCTTGAATATTTTTTATAATTAATTTGAAATTTTTTTGTTAATAAAAGCGATAATGAGACGAAAAATTAAAAAGGAAAATTAAGATTTTGTACCGATTTTAAGTAAATTTGAATGATGAACATTTCCATCTTACAGTTTTTAAGTTATTTTACATTATATATTTGTTCTAGGGTTTTTAAAAACATTTTTCCTTTAGCATGAATTATATAACCCTGATTATATTTTCTCTCTCTCTCTCCACACACACACACACACACACACACACACACACACACACACACACACACACACACACACACACACACACACACACACACACACACACACACACACACACACTTAATGAATTCTAATGATAATATATTGCATCTATGCAATATATTCTCATTAGAATTTACTAAACTGATAAATTCCCTTTGGATGCATGCAACTTTTTAAACCCCTTCTTTGCATTTTTTTTTCACGCGCGCGCGTGTGTGTGTGTAAAATAATCAAGTTTATACAATTGATGCTCCAGATAAAAGAAAAAATGTTTTTAAAAAACTCTAATATAAATATATAATGTAAAATAATTTTTAAAAAACCCAATAAGATGGAAATATCCACTATGCAAATTTACATAAACTCGGTACAAAATCTTAATTTTCCTTCTTTTAAATTTTTCATCTCATTATTGCTTGTATTTAAAAAAATCTCAAATTAGTTACAAAAAATATGCAAGGAATTGCATTATTTCTTCCAACCACTTCGTCCACTATTTCTTCAAACAGCGGAATGACAAGTTCAAACCCTCTATAATGACTGTGAAGTTTGATTTTTTTTAACAGCTACATTGCTTAAAAGTTGACAGCAACAACCAATTAGCGATTCACTTGTTTTGAGGTTTTTTATTTTTTATTTATTGATCACTAAATTTTATGATGGAAATTTACATTATTATCCAAAGATGGATTAAAAACGATTTTAGATACTGTTTATAATTATACTAATTGAGATTTTTTTAATAGATTGTTAACGCAAATAGACTAAGGTAAGGAGAGACTAAAGTTTACTTAAAAATTAAAATCTCAATTTCCAAGCTAATCCAAGAAACTATACAGATCTTAAAATTTACGCTTAATTTGTAAATATCGTTATTTTTAGGCTGTTTCTAACTGCGTGTTCTTCTATTTTTCATTCTTTTGCAAACAATCCTTTGAAAGTACAAAAATAAAAGCGACTTGAAACAATTCTTAGCACCTCTATTCTATAAATACATCGGTTTTCTAAACAGTGGAATGAAGACAACCCCTATTTATAGAGAGATTTATCACAGCAATAAATAATTTTATTAACTGTTGTATTCAGTAATAGACAAAACAACAATTCAATTTTTCAAAATGAAACTGGTGAAAATAATTTAAATCTTAATTTCACACGATTTTTTTAAATTACTATATTTTTTCTTGTTTAAGGCGACCGGGACCTTTAAAATGACTTTTTTCAATTTTCACTTTAACAGTTTGGAATCTTAGACATTTAGAGTAACACTATAGGAGATGACACACAAAATTTTAAAGCTTTATATTAATTTATTTATGAGTTAGAGGGGTTAATATAACATAATATTAGCGATAAATAACGTAAATGAAAAATGTTCTAGACGCTCCAAATTCGTTCGAAAGCGCACCAATTTTTATTATTACTTACTCTAACCCTTTCGAAACAAAATTTGGGATTAATTTTGAAATTTGAGTAAGCAATATCAAAATTACACAACGTAATAACTCAAACCTACTGATTTTTTTTAAAAAAATTAAGTAGTTTTGAGTCATTACGTTGGTTAATTTTGATATTTCGCAATCAAATTTCAAAACTAATTTTAACTTTTGTTTCAAACGGGTTAGAGTAATTAATAATAAAATTGGAACGCTTTCGAACAAATATGGAACGCCTGGAACATTTTTCATTATCGTTATTCATCGCTAATATGTTATATTAACCCCCCTAACTAAAAAAAATTAATAGAACGCTTTAAAATTTTGTGTGTCATCTCCTATAGTGTTACTCTAAATGCCTGTAAAAATACAAACTATTAAAGTGAAAATTGCAAAAAGTCATTTTAAAGGTCCCTCGTCGCCTTAAAAAGAAAGAGCTCGCTTCGATAAAGAAATCAAATGTTTTGAGTATATTCGGCCGGATTTAATTACTTTCTTTTAAATCTTAAATTTAATGTGATTTTAAATCTATATCTATAACAGTCCCTTTAAAGTGAACTGTTGATAAATGTTCTATGAGTACTTTGCAAATCTCATTTCGTGTGGCTCAGGGGACCAAATTTATACGAAAACAGAAGTATTTGCGGTATTTATTATGGCTTATAATTAAAAACAGATTAGAACGTACGCTCGGGAATATCCGAGCGACTTAAATGCTATTTCGCGTGACTCTTCAAGTAAATGCTTAACGACAATAACCATGTAAGTGGTTACACCATCTTTATCAGCATCACAAAAGAATCCAATTACTTAGTACGGCACAAGGAGGAGGGCGCACAAAGAGAAGATTATAGGTTTTCTAACCTGCATCCATTATTTGAGCAAATTTTTATATACTTAAAAATAAGCATTCATTATTTTCAGAAATTTTTGTATACTTAAAAATAAGCATTCATTATTCTGAGAAATTTTTATATACATCAAAACAGGCCATCATTACTTTGAGTAATGTTTTTTAGATATACTAAAATGCTGTTTACTAACTTATCTAAACCATATTATTGCATAACATGCTTAAGAATAAGGCGAACGACATCCGATTAGTTATTAAATGTTTAAACTGACATTTTAAAAATTCTCTAAATACAAAAAAAACATTGTTAATTATTATGGAGAGCACAAGAAGGTATATACATATAATTAAAAGGCTTACTTATGAGCATAAAATTAAAAAAAGATAGAAATGTAATCTGCTATGCACATTTTAAAGCATCATGTCAGAACATAATTTCTTGAACGGCCAAGCACCACGTGCTCGTGCAAGTTAAATTATGTTTTTATTCATTTTTAGTTGTTTCATAGAATTATTAAGTTTAGTATTGCAAACGATAAAAAAAACTTTGTATCACATTCATTGTTTTTAAAAAACATCACATTTCTTATTTATTTCATTTCATATAATCACGTGCTCAAAATGACATTTTTCTAGGTTTTATTTGCTGTAGTCATTAATTCATTTTTTTTAAATCAGAGATTTTGTAAATGCAATGCCAACGCGTTATTAAAGGCTGATTTTTCGAGATGCCCGTGCAGATAATAAAATTCTTATTTTTCACCTATGGATATTTTCATTTTTCGCTTACGTATTTTTGTTGACGCCACAAACCTCATTCCCAAATCAACATCATGTTCTGACATGATAAAAAGCGAAACATTATCTGAATATAAAATTTGATCCAAATTGTTAGAGCTGTTTCTGAGATACACAAATTTTATTATTATTATAATATATTATATGATATATATAAATATCTACATACGCACACAAAATTGCTCATTTTAAAGTAACAAGATGAAGACAAAAAAGGATTGCTAGAATAATTCTCTTTCTGACATTCAAAGTCTTCTCATACCGTTTAAGACAAAGTATGTGCTCCGATAACGAGAAAGTGCGATTAATTTGCGGTTTATAATGAATGAATGAAATTCAAAGCAAAAGAAAAAATAGCATATTTTGGGCTTTTAAAAAATAATTAAATTTAAATTTGGTGTGCACATACGCTTAGTGCTGCAATTTTTTTTAATGAAGTCTCTCAATTGAAACTTATTTTCGTATTTAAAAACATTAGTTAAGTAGCTATTTTTTTTTTCTCCCGAAGAAACAGCGTTGAATTAGTTACATACTTCCAAGAAAATATCAATAATTGTTTTTGAAACTATTAAGCGGTTAAGACAGCAGATTTGTATGCAAAAACAGAAACACCAACTCTGTCACTCATAATTTAAATTGATCTTTTTAAAGCCAAAAGCGTAGACAGATATGGACAACTACGAGCCAGCTGGCACGAAAACAGAGATGATTTGGCACGATTTATGAAACTGTTGCTTGAGCTGAAAGACGAACCTTTTAACAAAATCCTGCCCTGCCAGCTGAAAAATTTCGCATATTTTCTGAAAAGCGATAAATTACATCACCACAGAAATGCTATTAAGCGAAGAAAAATAATTCCGAACGAAGAAGTTCCATCCCTTTTCCAAATTAAATATTCACTATAAACTACACTCATAGTACAGAACTCATGCGAGTTAGTCACCTTCATAGTAATAAATTAATCGATAGATCAGATATTAGATTAGAATATAAAAATACTTCAGGATTTCTAGGAATCCAGGAATTCTAAGAATTCTAATGTTAGACATATGATATGGAACATTGGGTAGTAGGAAGAAGGGGTGGGGGTAGGTAAAAATTCGATATCTCATATAAATAAAATAAAATTTATTCTCCTTTCTCCCTTCGAAAAAACATGTTAAAGTTTACGACCTGATTAATTTATTTTAGCTTAAACTTAATTCTAATTGTATTAACGCTCTCCCTCTCTTATTTTTATTCAAAATAACACAAATAATTTTATTACATAAATTAAAACTTCCTTTAACCACTTAACTGTTTTATTTTCTTTACTATCTAATAAAATGACACCTATTTTGGGAATATTTTCTTATTTTGATTCAAAAGGGAATCCATCGAATGCTTGACTTATCTATGAATTCGGTGTTATTTTACTATTGAATTATAATTGTTATGAATGGTTCAAAATTCAATAAATCGATGCACGTACGGTATACCGGCAAAACAGTTAAGTGGTTAATTTGGAGTCGTTTTGATCAATCAATATGTTAAGAGAGGCTATTTATAACTTACAATTGCTATAAATCAATAATGATATCACGATATATCGAAAAATATCGTATATGCTGAACGATATTTCGCGAAAATGAAGTTTCGTCATCGCGCAGCCTTAGTATATACCCATAAAGGTTAAGAGGTGTTTAAAATTAAACTCTGTTTAAATATATCCATTATCTTTTTTTTTTTTAAATAGATCATATTTCGAAACGGATTTACTTTACATCGGCTATGTACACACCTGTAGCGATAAATAGTGTGTAATATTTCGGAAATTACCTCTTCACGATAGATTTTAAATGAAATATGGAACGATCTAATACAAATTCAAAGAAAATTATATCAACGATCTAATACTAACTATTACGCTCTTTTGGTGTATTATCGTTTGTCTTCATAAGAATTGAAGGGTTTTTTTTTTCAAGGTCAACCTATTAGTGAAAATTATACAATATTATGAAAACAATTATTGCTTGATTTCACTTTCTGCATATTAATAGGTCTTCGATTTAAATCAAGGTAATATTGAATCCAAAAGAGCATCCGTTGAAGAAAATAGTTTTATTTCTTTAAAAGGCAGACATTTTCAGGTTCAGCTATTCATGTTTTATTCATGATCACGAGATCCATTTAAAATGATAATTGGAGATTTAGTTAAAGATATTCACTAGATGGCAGAGTATTTATCACTGATAATATTTTAGAATTCTGGAAGTGTGTTCAAATTGCTAGAGAGGAATCTAACAACCTAATAAGAATATCTGACAGCTACTTACGCACTTAAATATATTAACGGGCCCAAAATTTATAATAAATTCTAACTATAACACATAGGTTATAAAATTTAATAAGAAAAAGATTCCTCTACAGCTTGAGACATTACTTCTAATAATAATAAAAGCGAATATGTATGTTGACCCTTTTTCTAGAATTAAAAAAATATATATTTAAGAGGATACAAATGTGAATCTCGGAATGAATTTTTAGACATTTTAACTAACATTTTTGTTAAAATGTCTAAAAATTCATTCCGAGATGCACATTTGTATCCTCTAAAATATATATTTAAAGGATACAAATGTGGCAATAATTTTACCTGGTAATACCTGGTAATAATTTTAGAAAGTATTATCACACAAAAATAATGTTTACCATTATTTGAAACAACGGTACAAAGCAATTAAAAGAATAGAGTGGTACTTAAGTATTACACCGTTCAACTTTATCGTCAAATTTGAAGTCGTCGCCAATGAGCTACTAATCAGCCAATTATGGCAATCCGACAATGGTGTAATCCGTTGATTTTTATCGCCAAATTTGAAATCCGTCTCCAATTAGTTACTAAACCGTTGGCGATTGATGGCGAAGACGGTATAATACGTAAGTACTAATAGGGCCACATATATAACACAATTTGAAATTTAAAATTATTTTGTAAAAGAAATCATGGATATCAAACAATACATTCGAGTTTAAAATGAAATTAAGTTCAATAATTGTTTCAAAAGAGCAAGCGGGCTTGAAAAGGCGATTAGTTGGAAATAAAAACTGATAACTGCAAAATTCGTAAATAAAATGTACTGGCGATCATCCCCCCCCCCCAAAAAAAAACTCTGGTAAGAAATACTAAATTAATATCATTCCTGGTAATCGTGTAAATAATTGGGCTAAAGAATTTGGACGGGATTGAAGAAGCTTGATTATTCAATATTTTTGAATTTTGAAGCATAGTAATCAAAAACTTAGCAAGTAATTTATTAATCTATTATACTGATTTTATTTAAAAATTTCCTTTATAAATAGAATTTTGGGCACTTGCGTATTATACCGTCTTCGCCAACGGTTTAATAACTCATTGGCGACGGATTTAAATTTGGCGATAAAGATCAAAGGATTACACCATTGCAGGATTGCCATAATTGGCGATTTAGCGACTCATTGGCGATGACTTCAAATTTGGTAATAAAGTTGGACGATATAATAAGTAAGTACCGAATTTTGTTATAGAAAAGCACAGAGAATAAATATGAAAACATTGAAGGCAAATATTTAAATTTTAGAAGAAATTGAAAAGACAAATCCCGTTCGAAATCCCGCCCCCTTTTACGAAAAAACAAACAAATTCATTCAATTCAACTCAATTTGATTGGTTAGACATTCTGAGCTTGTCGAAAGAACAGACAAAAATGTTTATGAATACACTGAACGGCCCTACAAAATTTACCTAAGTACCTAAAACAGAGCAGAGAATGGGATTGATACAGATCTCGCAACAAAAATTGTAATACATCAAACTGAAATAACATACATGCAATGCTAATGTACATGGCTTACAAGATGCTCTTATTATCGAATGAAAATAATAAAATGAAATGTGTTTATACAGCTGAAATTGGTCAGAACTTCAATTGCAAAATATCATTAGAAATGTTCTGGATAATGCTCACCAACATTCACCAAACATTCCATTCACTCAAAAGGAGAAAAGAAGACTAAAATAAATAAATCATATCTTCCCAAACCATAATTTCACAAACATGACTTACAATATCTTAAAATCAGAAAGATTACGTTTTTAATAATATCAGTTTCATTTCTGTATAATTTTTTTCGTTATTTTTAACGATATTTTTGAATACAATATGCAATCTAACTATGATAAATTGACAAGTCCAAGCTAATTTTCACTGACCTTTGCTGTACATAAAACAAAGCTCCTCCAATGATCTTTATAAAAAGTTGGAAATCCATTTTTCGGTATATTTGCTCATAATTAATCTATTTGAATAAGATACCAAACATAACGGTTAAGATAATTGATGTCTGTGTTTTTAATGCCATCAAAAAATTCTAATCCCTCTTGTCGTAACGTGCAAAGCGTGTTTTTGTTAATGTGTTTAAAAAATATTTACTTCGAACATTAATACCATAACAGGATTTCCCACTATGTTTATATCTCGTAATATTTACTATTTTGAATTTGTATCCACGGTAATTAACCGTACAATGAGTGAATTAGATTTATTTTTCAGTCGTATCAAATAACAAAGGTGAAATTTTGAATAAACCAAGAAGCCTGGTCGAACACAATGGTCATCGAAGACAGCTAGTTGTCAGAACAATTTATGTGAATTTTTCAGAAAAAAACATCTTTAAATTTACAACATTGAAAAATATACCATTCATCTACTTCTGATCCTCTAGTAATCATAATGTTAGCAATTCAATTTTTTATATCGACTTTTGTTATTACTTATGGCCCTTGTCATGGACAAGCCCGCTGATGCCTCAGCTGATTAAAGCCGAAATAAGTGTCTTTTGTTTGAAGTAACACCAACTGGGGACAAGAGTATAATTTTAGCTACACACAAATCACATTCGCTTGTACAGCCCATTTTCACAAGGGGCACATTCACACGCTTCACTGATAGAACACAGAAGAACAGCCATGCCCTAACCGGGACTCGAATCCGGGACGCCCAGACCACTAGGAAGACGCGCTACCTCTGTGCCAAGACGCTGGCATGTCGACTTTTAAATATAAAATGAATGCCAATACGATAAAACTCACAGGAAAATCAACCTATTATTCTGTATTTAATTGTTGCATACCTAAGCAAAATTTCATCATTCATGCTGAGTAGACAATATGCAGCGAGTTGGACGAGTTCTTAATTTTAAAGGTTCAACTTTTGATGCTGAGAATAAATAGCATTACAAATATGACTATTTAATAAATTTGAATGTGAAAGTATTTTTTTAAAGAAACTTTATTAGACGCAATAAATAATGAGCAATAGTAATATTTAATTAGTTATAAGTAGGCAAAATGGTTGGATGTAATCTATATCTCGTTTTTAAAACTGTATAAGGACTATCAGAAAAGGTCATATAATTATGAAAATGGCAAAATTATGAAAAAATTCTTAGCTGGTATCTCATTCACCAAACTTTCAAGGCTTAAGAAAAATGTAAGCAAAGAGTGAAATGACCATGTCAGTGTGCGAGCAAATATTTTCATTCCCAACATCTATATTTAAAAATAGCACATAAATCGCAAGACGAAGCAAGTTTGTCGCACAAGTAATGTATTTGTTTAAGTTGTATGAAATCACTTAATCACATTGTTTCACGTTAATGCATATTTAATTATTTTCCATATACCAACAGATCAAAATGCCATTTTGTGTAGTGACATGTTAACAAGTCATGACACAAAACATGTTAAATATTATTAACATGTTCTGGTTAATGCAAGATAGTTTTATTTAAATCTATCTAAAAAAGAATAGAACTTTCTGTATATATTCGAACCTTCTCTTTTAGCGAATCAACTGTCTAAATATATATTCTCTGAAATTATTTGCTGCTAGAGTAGGTAAATAGCTACTAAATTTTCTATAGTCTAATTCGAATCCTTGATTGAATTGTCAAGAATAGAATAATTCATCGAAAGACTTAAGAAAATCGCAAAATTTTCATAAAAATGAAACACTTAAAATTTGAATTTTCTGTTTAATATTTCTAACTCATTCTATGGATCTTGCTAAATATTAGCTTAAATAAAGTAGGAAAATGCACATATTTTTCATCAAGAAATCTAAGAATCCGCACAAAAAAATAATATAAAAAAGAAATAAAATAAAAATAGGACACGATATCTCCCTACTTAAGAGACCAGATAAAATTGTGATAACACCACATTTAGGAGGCATTCACAGATAGCCTCCTAAACAAGAAAAATAAACATACAGAAGTTATTGCTTTCTATTAAGAATTTTAAATGTAACAAAAAGATATTAAAACAATCTTTTTATATGTTTCGAAATGCTCGAAAACATGTGATGAAATGATAAAGACGCTACTTTTACGATTTATAAAGATGTAAAAAATCTAAACCGTGTTCTTTATTTATTCAGTTTAAAACAGAAGTTAGGTTTTTTTGCTTACTCAGTTTAAAACTAGATAAAATAACTTCTCTGGTGATAATATACAAGAAGGATTTTAACTAAAATGTCTCTACTATTCTTTTTATAATTTGTATTTTATGCAACTATTTGTTAAATGTTTATGACACATAGAATAATTATCGGTATTTAGGTATTATATCGTCCAACTTTATCGCCAAATTAGAAGTCATCGCCAATGAGTAGCTAAGCCGCCAATTATAGCAATCCGGCAATGGTATAATTCATTGATCTTCATCGCCAAATTTAAATCCGTCGCCAAAAAGTTAATAAACCATTGGCGATTGTTGGCAAAGACGGTATAATACGTAAGTACTTAATTATTTTCGCATAAATGTAGTGAATGATCTGAATTTATCCAAACGTTTTAATTGTATGCATTTATTATCAGAAAATATTTTTTAATGTTCTTTCATAAAATTTAAAATGAACAAACATTCTGGGGTAGCCAATTTTTTCCAACAGATATTTGCGTTTTATTATCAAACGTTTAATATTTATATACAATTTCGTAAGAGTGAAAACACTTTTACAAAAATTACACATTTTTAATTTTAAAAAAATTATGCGTATTTTTATTTTTTACATTGGATGGGCATATTGTAAAATGAAAAGCGTAATCATAGCATTGAACTAAATTTACAAAACCAAACCAAAGTCAACACAAAATACATCCGTACCGAAAAGTGTTCGGTAGTTTAATAAATGAAATCCGAACTATCCACTCTTGATAAATAATTCTGAATTCATCTCCATTTTCATTATCCAGCAAATCAATAAATGAAATGCAAGCAATTTGCTGTCTAATCTGTTTCTACGGGTTACATTTATTTCCAAACTTTGACATTCAGCAGTAATTTATTGTTAAATAAAATACTTCTTTTCCTCTACTTTTTTTGGTTGATTTTCAAAATTTAGAACACGCTTTTTTTTAAATATTTTTTTAAAAGATAGCGATAGTTGGTTTTGAAGATTCACGATATTACTGAGTTTAGGAACAAAAGAAATGGAGGGGGGGGGGGCAGAATCAAATCTAGTTTAAATCTAGAACAAACTTTTCTTTAGATTTTTTTTATAGACAAACGAATAATTAAAAAAAATCTCAAACCTGTTTTCATCTGGAATATTAAAATAATTAATGATCTGAAAACAACTTTCATTTTCTTATCTTTTCTTATCTGATATATTTCAAACGAGTATTGAGTAAAATGTATAATTGTGACAAGTACGTGATCGCAATAAGGAATAAACTTAATTTCATACATCAGATTAAAATGAAACTATATCTAGATGATATTAGCATAAACACCGCTATCTATTCGATAGAAAAGAATGTAACAATGTTCGTTAAATTCTGCGTATAGAAGCTTAGAATATTATTTAATTTTTTTTCCAAGTTTCCAGAATTCTAATCATTAATTATCTGTTAATGATCATTAATATGTTTCTACTAAATAGCATTTTTTTTTTTCATTAAAAACCTTAATTGTAAGAGTTACTACTTTCTTTCTCCGGAAGACAGGAAAGATGTTTCCTTAATTAAACCGTCTACAACGAAAAATGTTCATTCTCAGAGGAGAGAAGCATCGTTAATTGTACTCTTGTTTAAGAAAAGATAATGTGGAGGTCCCTTCTTTCTTTAACCATTTTAACATTTTCTCGACCTTCTTTGTTTGAAATAAACTACAATAGTAGAGTCTAAAGCTCTAAGGATTCCATACACAGTAAGATATACTTCCAAAAATTAATTAGTAAAGAAAGTAGAGGTCGTTACTAAGAAGAGGTCAGGTCTTATAAATGTCCCCAGGCAGTTTTTCTATTTATCACTTCTCTCTTGATGATGCTTCATTGCAATTGTAAATGAAATTAAGAGTTAGGACACTATGTAGAATTAATTCTTACATTAAAACATATATAATTCATTGCATCTAATAAGAGTTATAAAAAGCTCTGGTATTTACATATTAGACCGTCGATCTTTATCGCCAAATTTGAAAGTGTCGCCAATGAGTTGCTAAACCGCCAATAATGGCAAAAAAAACCTGCATTATTTAAAAAATTATTCAAACTATCGTCCGCCATTTTGTTGGTTTTGTTGACGTCGACGGTTTATCGCCAAATTTGAATACGTCGCCAATGAGCAACTAAACCGTTGGCTTCGACGGTCTAATAAGTAAGTACTAAAACGGTATTTATTTATTTTTAAAATTTTAACTTTTATATTTATATTTAAGTCACACAGAAAAATATTATTCAATGTTAAATGCATTTATCAAGAGTATTTAATAAATTAATAATTTAATTCCATTCTCGTTATTAAATGACAATCTATTTCAAAAGATTTTTCTACATAACTGCTAATAAATACAACATGCAGAATGTATATCTAATACTTAATAATATATAAGAACGTATATGAACATTTATCCATACGATGAAATACGTCCACACAATTTGTGTTAATAAATAATTTGTTCACAGCTTCCAATACCAACTGCATAATAATTTCAAGAATGCAAATTATTCTCATCGTTAAAGCAAGAAAAAAGATCGATTTCGAAAATTCTATTGAAAAATAAATACTTAAATATTCTAATTCATTTTGATTAAAATATTATGGGGTATAGACACAAAATTAACATTTTAACATTAGATACTTTTTCAATACGTAGATTTGCCTTTTAATTTAACTATCTAGTCCAGCTGGATAAATAGATAAGACTCAGCAGGATCAATTTTGAAGGTCAGGTCTTCAAAAGTAATTATTTCAAAGAAAATTACACAGTTTGTGGTGCTGGTCTGTGTATCTTAGTATATGAAAGACAAGTAGCCAGCTCTGTTCTTTTATATGCATATTTAATAAATTCAAATTATTAGTGTTTTTCAAGTAATTTTTTAATCCATTAAATTAGGACTCCAAAAACACGAACTGCTCATATGCTCACACATATCGAGATCTAATAATTGGCGACCGGCTGAAATCGCCAAGTAAACGATTCTTTAGTTTTAAAACCATTTCTACTTCGGAATTGGAGATTTTTCTTAACTATTATAACGTTGTTAAAATCTTGTTAGGCCCTCTGGTTATTTCACATAACATCGATGAAACTTCCTATCACCAAGATCATGTATTCAGCTTTCTAAAATAAATGTTTGAATCATAAACTCGTCTTTAATATAACAAATTTTAAGTTTATTTTAAACAGATTTATGATTTTTCATCATAGCAACAATTTTCCAAAGATGTCCTAGCAGCAAAACATACAAGAAAATAATAGCATGTTTATCATTCAATTCTTTGCCTTTGAAAAATAATTCAATGCATAGCTATTCTTCATAAAATCATGTTAAGTGCTCCGAAGTGTTATATATATTTTATATACATTTGTTTCTAGTGGAATTACCCCGAAAAATTAATCTTCATCTTCGTACAACTTTGCAGGCATTTTAACTACAAAAAGCAAAAATAACTATAAAACGTAAAAATGATGTACTGCCTTGAATGGGTGAGTGAGATACACCATCCGAGGGTGAAAGGGTTAATAATTTCAATTTACATGCATCTTAAAAGATTTTCAGATCATTCTATTTCAGGCCTCACTTTAATTTCCAAGTTTTGCGGTCTATTATTTTCTCAAGCAGTGTCTAACACGTGTATAACTCAAAATGATGATTCAGGAAATTCTCATCTAGAACTATATTTTAAATACTTTCCAACCTGGGTTTCCCTCCCTTCACCTGCTTTCTTCCATTCTATTTAAATTACGTCAGTGTCTGGTCAAGGTTCTAACCAAGAGCAATTCAAAGGCATCTTGGAAACTAGTATTTCCTTACCCATTGAAAAGGAAAAAGAATATTTACTTCTGGATAATTAAGTTCGCTCTCCTTTCGCAAGATAATTATTTCACACGTACAGAAATTCGTTCTCTACTGGATTCTCAATTTCGGGTCTTTGAAATGAAGGCAAAATCAGCCACTATTTCAAACCTTTTTATAATTACGTAGAAAGAAGATATGAAAAACGCTATGCAGAAAGATTCGTTGTTCAATACTAGTAAGCTACGTTTTTTTGAGCGCCATATTTCAAAAATGCTTATGAAATGGAGTATAACCATCTAAAACATCTTTAAAAACTCAAGCAATTTATTATCATTTGAGAACAAGGTCTTGTTATGGTTAGGAGGTTTTCGTGTCTCCGAAATTTGAAGACAAGAAATAGTTGTTTTTGCATTAGTAAATAGCGAGTCACCTGACCCATGACATTTGAGTTATATTTTGTCAGTATTGTTTGAGATATTTAATTGAATTTATTAAAAATTACTTCTTGTTTGTCGTTTCCATGAAATGGCGTCATCTTCCAGTTTGTTTGCGATTTCTTACTTTTAAATTATTAATCTCGCGCTCAGAAGATTATCGTTCCGTTTTCTTTCTTTCATTCTCTATCTGTTTTAACTTTTGCAATTTTCTTAAACGCGACTTATATTTATTCTTTAATGATATTATAAGCGCATTATTATTAATTGTATTTCTCAAAATACTGTAAATATTAGAATATAATTTTAATATCAATCTGCATACTTTCATTGGATTTTGTCAAATATGCAATAGCTTCCAGTAATAGTGAACTTTCCATCGAAATTACTGGATTGTTTTTTTTTAATCTTAAAATCGGTCGTGCTTCAAAACTTAAGACAAATAATCACTTAAAAAATAATAATGTTCTCAGATGATAACTTGAAATTTACCATAGTAGATTTTTTTTTTTTACTTTATCATTTTTAAAAAAATTTCCTTATTGATTTCAATGAATATTTCAACATTTGGACGACTGAAGTCGTCTCTCAAATTGTCTGAACATCACTAGCATCCCATACTTATTAGAAATTTCAATGAATATTATCTTAAATATTTCAAAATTGATTTTCACTATATAATTTTTGTTGCTTCAAAATTTCAGATGCGAAAGAACGCCAACTATGATTTTAAATGAACCTCGCCTATAATGTAAAAAACATCTCAGATTTAGTGTCTCTAATTCGAGTCACTTTGATCCTAGTAACGTTTTAAAGCAACAATTGGCTATTTAGATAAGAGGAATTCAACGTGTACCAGACCCTCTTATATGCCAGCTCTTCAGTGGAACCCGGTGTGAATCTGGAACCCTCCAGTCTCAAAACTGAGACTTTACCAGCAGATCATCGCGGCCCTTTCCTCTAATCAGAAGAGCCCGTAACAAGATAATGTTTAGACTAAATGTGTATCAGATGTTGAATAATAATTTTATTATTCCCCCCATAACTAATTTTATCACAAGCAGTTTACCAAAAAAAATATGCAAGACTAAAAATTATGTAAATTTATAAAAGAAAAAAAAATCGAAATGAAAATTTTGTTTCAAAATTAATTTTTTAGAAAAAAAAAAACAATTTTATTTTAATTTTAAGAATCAAAAACACCCGATTGGAAAGTCTGATGTATTAATGATATTGGCTAAAATTTCATAACAGAAACATGTAATATTGTAGCAAAATGTTTTAAAATTTACAGAGATATTATGAAAATTAAAAGTAAAATTGCAAGGAAATATAATTTGTATTATTAAAAAGCAGATATTTCAAAATTTTGTTAAAAAGCTTTGAAGACATTGTGAAGAGACGTTCAAAGTTTGATTAATTTATAATTAATAAAAAAAGTTTAAAGACTGTGTTTTACTTATGAAGTAAAATTGCATGCCAAATTTGGTCTCTTGTTCTAGTGACACACAGAGCATTGCACTTTGGGCGTAAATGATGCCAACCCAAAAGCATCTCATTTAAATAATTAAAAATTTAGGATCATTTTTATCATTTATAATAATTTTATATATCAGACGCAGCAAAAGAAATGATTTTTTACAAATAATATTTTACAACATCAGATGTCTTCCTAATCTAGACAGCAGGTATCATGTACCCGCAACAATTAAAACCCACCTTCCCAGAAATAATTCAACTGGCACGGTGCCTTCATTAGCATCTACGCAATAATGCAAATGCAGTCTGGAGCAAGAAAAAGAGGAATGGATTTTATGTAAATTAATGAGGAAAAGTCGAGAAAGTGGAATTTCGGATAATTCTTTCGCACAGCCGCCTTTCCGCCCGTAGACAGGCCAGCGGATACTTCTCAGAAGTTGATTTATAAGCAGCGAACTTAAAGTGGGTCGAAATGCAGCGATAAAATATGTACAAACTATATCGGATAAAACCAGCGATATATATAAAAACTAATATCTGAAGGGAACGGATCTTTTTAACGGTACTCCTCTCAAAATCCAATCATTATAACTGTAATGGTATGACATCAGTTTGGTGGTACGAATCCTTATTATAACTGTAAGGTATGATATCGATCTGGTGGCACAAATATCAAGGATCTCCTTATAACTAACGGTAGGGCTTCGATTTGGTGACAAGATTACTATCAAAGACCTCCTTATTATAACGTACGGTCAGACAACGATTTGTAGGAATGAATATCAAGGATCTATTTATTATAACTGTAACGGTCTGACATCGATTTGGTGGTAAGAATACCAGCAAGGATCTCCTTATTTTAACTAACAGACTGACAGAGATTTGGTGGTAAGAATACCACCAAGGATTTTATCATTATAACTAACAGACTGACAGCAATTTGTAAGAACGAATATCAAGGATCTAATTTTTACAACTGTAACGGTCTGGTATCGATTTGATGGTAGAAATACTATCAAGGATCTCCTTATTATAACTAACGGTCTGACAACGATTTGTAGGGATGAATATCATCTATTTATTAAAGAAGAATTAATTAAAAATATCTTAATTAATTATTAATTAAATATTTTTCATTCCTACTTTTAGCTTTTATCAACTTCTTGGTATTTGGGTTACATTCTCGGTGTTTTTTAGAATACCATGGGCAAAAATAGTCATATTACGAAAATATAATCCAGATTTAAATAGTACTTATAAGTACCGTCAGTAGATAAAGAGTTAAAGTCTAATTGATCTTTATCATGTTTTAAAATAAGTATAAAAAATTATATAAGCTATTATATCCACAAAGAGAATATTTGCCTATAATTTATTACGATCGTATTCAAATATTATAAATGTAAGAATAAGATTTCTTTTACTGCTGTTCATAAGGCGTCTGGATTATAACAACAGTAGTTTTAACTTGACTGCTCAAAAGAATTAGTTAAACCTTATGGGTGTATCGAAGATAACATTGATTTCATATTTTTCATACAAAGGCTTTATTAACTTAGGATAGAACAATAAATAATTAGAAAATATCTATAAATACGCTATATGTGTCCTTCTAACAGTGAATTATAACGGACAAAACCGGATGTACAAAATATTTTTACCTCCACTCAAATTGTAAACACAGCTTAAGGTTTTGGAGTACATCAGATATTACGAAGTTTAACATATCGTTACATCTATTAAGATATGCATCATTACATCTGTCACGTGACCATGACGTCACTTGCATTCATTCCAATAATATACAAGCAAAACAATTGAAACTTATGCCAAACTTATTTTAAGAAAGGTAAATAAAATAATTTAGTAAACGGAAATAAAAGAAATTCAAAGAAAAAAATAATTAAATTTAATTCATAGAAAATTAATTATTTAATCATCCTTAAAATTAAATTTTAATTCACAATCAGTTCCCTTTCAAAAGAAGAATATCTGTAGAAATCAACTAAGAGAATTCTTTCATTTAAAGGCCACATTGATCGATAATCCAAGGTTTAATTTTTGCATTCTAGGAATCATTCCTTGAAAAATAATTGAAAAAATGATGTTCATTTTCTAATATGTTATTCCATATAATATTTGAAATGGTTCATAAATCTTAAATAATAGTCGATTAGATTTCTATAAGTAGATTATGCATCTATTAAGACAACTATTATACATCTATTTATTTCGAAAAAATGTAAATGGTTTTTAAGTTACTGAGAAAATGGAGACCGTTTCATCGTACTGTGAACCTAATCTAATGCCACTATTTTTTCTTCTAAATTTATCTAATAACTCATCAGTTTAAATTCATCTTAATTCCAACATTTTAGAAGATACATAATAACAAAATTCCTTCTAAGATTTAAAGATATATTTTTTAAATTAACGTTTTAAATTTCAGGAATTTTTTTTTTTTCGAATAGTAGCTACAGATAACACGTCTAATAAAACTGAAAGAAAATATCATCTTACGTTAAATTTTTAAAGTTAAAAAACAATAATTTTAAACCACTGAATTAACTTAAGGTAAGATTAGTTAAAAACAAAGGAAAATATCTAAAGACTTTGTTTTTGTCACAATATACAACAAAATAAAATTTAAATTGCATTTTTTATAGACACTTCAAAAAATACAATCTGAAATATATAAAAAAATATGTTTTACAACCAAAACGTGTTTCACTACCAACAATAGTTTACACAAGCTTCGTGACAAAATAACTTTCAAGAACAGCGAATATCTTACGCTTCGATTGTTCCGCAATTTAACGAACAATGAAATAATAGAGTTCAAGTTCTCAAGAGATTAAGATCTTGAAAGTATCAAAACTTAAAGAGCAAAAACTCACCCAATCTCTCTTTTGACCTTGAAGGTCTCTCTTCTATGCCACTTGTATGTCTTCTGCGCAGCTGGAGTTTGAAAAGTTTGCCCTTCTCCGACATCTTGGACGAGAGAAAGGGGACGTGAGGGGGCTTCATGAAGCCAGGGGGGTTGCTGGCCATTTTTGGAAAATACGGGGTTCAAACGATTTTCACAGACGAGTTCGTTTTCTTGGTTCCAGTTTTGAAATAGAACTAACTGAACTGTAAACCTTTCGATACCAGACTTAAGTGAAAATTTTATTCACAGCTTAAAAACATCAAATCCTTCCGGATGTATTTGTTCAAAAATTTGTATAAAATCCTCTTTCACAGTTACAAATAGTATTTATAACACAAAATAATTCAAGTTTTGAAATTATTTAGATTATCAAGAAGATACAGAAAGTATATGTCAATGATTCCACCACTTTTCGGTTCCCTAAATGTCGTAGTATGTACTAGTAATTATAATACTCAAATTCCGGGAGGAGTTTATTCAATTGTTTATAAACACGTTCGTAAGAATTAATTTTAAATAGTTCCACAGATCACAAAAATCTTTCTGCCAGTTGCACCCAAACGAATTTATACACGTATAGAAAATGAAAGTACTTTCGAACACGATTGTAAATAGCTTCGTTTCAGAAATAATTTATATTCCATTTATCATGCCACTAAACTCAGAATCCAATTTTGATTGTTTGCCGAACAAAGAGTTTAACACATTAATGGCAATATGAAAACACAAATACTCGAACACATACGTTTCAGGTCTTCGTTATCATACACGATTATACAGCAATTTGAAGTAAAATGAGTTTAAAACATCTACTTCACATTTCCTTCTATTGTTTGGTTGGAAAATTTAATTTCGTTTCAGTGTAAGAACAAAACACCGCTATTAAGATGAATTTTCTAACAAGTCTTGGAAAACGGAAATATCACAGTTGCCCTTCTGTTCGTAAATTTGTTCGTTTTATATTCTGAAATTTCTGTTCCATTAACAATTCCAAACCGCAAAACTTAAAACGAAAGAATTTTTTTCTTCTTCCAATAAGAACACCACAACTTCGTCTTTGAAATCCGTCACAAGACCACAGTTATTGTTTTCTATAGACCAGAGAGTACACAAACTGTAATAATGGAACTCATAAAAGTCGGTAACCGGTTGTAAAACTTCTATAACAAATATATTAGAAAAGGCAGCTAATCACACGTCTGACGTAGCAGAAATATTGCTTGTAAAAAAAAAGAGCTTGTGCAAATTCAAACACTACACTGTTTTGAGAAGTATGTCATTCGTGTCGTAAAAGCCCAAGTTTTGCTGAATGTGCAGACAGACAACAGGTTGCATCACTTATTAACATGAAGAGAAGAATCGACTAGCGATTACATGCAAAGGACATCGAATGAGAAACAGAGAACAGTGCTCCAAGCATGATTATAGTCATTATGATGCCGATCAAAGCCGGTTTTCCCTTTCGTAGAATTTGCTAGCACCAATTTCATGTTCGGTGCACTTCAGATAGGGTGAACTTTCACTACTTTGAATATATTTCTCAGATCACTGGGCATAAATCTATAGAACTTATTAAATCGTAATAAACGTAGTTTCTTTTACTTTTTAATAAATATATCAATTTAAGGATTAGTGTTTCAAATACTGAGAGAAATAAAAGGTTTCGAAAATACTACATTATTTGCTTATACTTTAAATAATATCGGAATGATAACACAAACATAGAAATTATCCAATTATTAGCAATAAGAATAAATATGGATATGTATTTGAATTATTTCCTCGAAGTTTCTTTCCATAAGAACAATTTCAAGAAGAAATAATTAATCAATTACTTCGAAATTATGAAATTTGTTTACGAATTTAAAATACAATAAGAATTTTTATATATATTTAATTATGTAAATTTATTTTTATCTATGCTATCTTAAAAAAGAAATGGCTAAATTAAATTATAATAATTTATTAATTATGTATACAACATACATTAAATTATACCGATTAAAAATAAATAATTCAATAGAATTTTGAATTAATTAAGTCCCAAAGTATGTTATGATAAAAAGTCTAAACAAAATGATTCACACTTAGCTTTTCAAACGTTGCTATATCATCACACTGAGTCGGCGATCGTTATTAATAATCAACATCTGGTAACATATTACATCAAGTCTAAAACGAAACACACGTGGATAAATTCTATCAACGAAGTCACATTTCTGCACAGGTTCCAACAGAAAAACAAACTTGGCACCACACAAACGTCCGAATTAATATTTTAGCTCAAACTTGATCGAATCTACACAACATGCGAAAATAAACTACTCTATCACCATCCCTGTATTACAGCCGAGGACTAGGCAAAGCGCGATGTGTTTGGCAGGAACAACTTTCGGAGGTTGCAAGAATTGTTGTCAGTTGAAATGCGCCAATTGCGCGCAAAAAGTAATCGCCAACGGATAGAACACGGCTTGATGACAAAACGAGATAACTGAAATGAAATTACTTCGTTTTGCCTCGGAAGATTTTATGGTGTTCAATATGAGAATTGCATTAGTTTTTTATTTAATAGTAATAGTTTAAAGATTTATTAATCATCGAACGTCAGGATTTATTCAAGTTCTTATACTTTAATAAATATGAGAAATTTTTATTATAGGTTACAAGATTTCATACTATATTCTAGTCGTTACCATAAATAAAATGGATCAATTTTATCTGCAACAAAATTATAAATTTTCTCAATTTATTTCTGTATTTTATTAACAATAGAAAATCAGTAAAAATTTGTCTTAATAGAATTTAATTATAAGTTAAAACAGTTAAGTTATAAGTTAAATATGCCTTAATAAACAAGAAAAAAACTGAACTTTAAAATAGTGGCTAAGAAGTAATTATTTAAGGAATAGTTTATTTTTTAACTCCTTAACCGGTTTGCCCGTACGCCGTACGTGCATCGATTTCTCCAATTTTGATAGTTCTTTACAAAAAATAAATCATTCATAACAATTATAATTCAATAGTAAAAGGACTTCGAATACGTAGATAAGCCAAGTATTTCATGGATTTCCATTTGAATCAAAATAAGAAAATACTCCCAAAATAGAAGGTGTCATCTTATTAGATAGTAAGGAAAATAAACCGGTTAAGGAGCTAACAAAAAAAATTTGGATCTTATTTTTAAAACATGAATCAAATAATTTTGCCAGCTTGTTGACGTTCCTATTTCTTATCTTCGATCTAATACAAAAGGATATATATATTACCGTACAATTTTTACAAAATAAAAAAATACTTATACGGTTTATTTGCGAGATCAAACAGAACATAAAAGAATTCGACTTTCTTTCTTCTTTTCATTAAAATTTATTTTCTTATGACAACAGAATATATAACAAAAGTATTAAAATTGCAGAATCTCATTGCATTGATCGGATTTCATATTTTCAATAACTTGATTTATATTTTCCCCCTGTTTCATTGTGGCAACTGTCTGGATTTTTTTTAAAGAATAGTTTAGTTATTGAATTTTTTTTCTTTCTCGATTTCAAACATAGGAATACAAAACTGAAAATTCTAAAAATAAATTAACCGGGCAAAAAATCAGAGGTTGTCTTCTTCAAACTTTCCAACAAATGTCTTATCCTCTTCCCTCCCCATAAAATGACAGATCTTGGCTAAAGATGCAGTTGCTTTGCATGACAATGGCGAATAATAGCTAACATAATATTGATCTACGAAGTAAAACTAGCATATATATTCTAAATCTATGTATATGTATAAAATGTATATCTATTTTAGATGCTTTTGTTCACACAGAATTGAAACTAAAATCTGATGCAGAACAACAGTTGTAATCATGAGCTCATATATTGAATTTCAATGACCTAAGTTGTTATTTTGCAAGCAAACGGAAGTACACCAACAAAAGCTTAAACCTTAGACATATTTGGATCAAAGTTTGATAAGAATTTACGATTTAAATTCTATTCATGCCCACCAGATTTTATCAGTCTAGCTTTTCACGTTTTGTACTTATTTAATTCAAATGTAATCGAAGAGTCAAACAGATTTCTTAGAATAAAATTTATTCAAAATTTGATAATCTACAAATTTAATACAAGTACAAAACTACAACAGAATGTTTTTTGAATTAAATTAACTCTACTCAGACAGAAATTTCAAAAACGACTTTCTTCTGACTCAAGCAGGTTTCACACAGGGATATTTCAACTGGCAAACTTTTGACGATTACAATATTTTCTCTACATTTCATAAGCGAAAAAGTAAAAAGCACAAAATTATCATAAAGTTTGCATTTAAATAAAAAAATAAAGATTAAAATGAAATCTGCTATGCATCTTTCAAAGCATCATGTCAGAACGTCATTTCTTGAACGGCCAAGCACCGCGTGCTCGTGAGAGTTAAATTATATTTTTATTTATTTAAATGGTTTCATTTGAATGAGTCACTTTATTACTGCAAACGATCTAAAAATCTTTGTCTCGCATTTATTGTTTAAAAAAATATCACATTTCCTATTTATTTCATTTCATATAATCACGCGCTCAAAATGACATTTTTCTCGGTTTTATTTGCCGTAGTCATTTACTTATTTTTTTAATCAGAGTTTTTGTAAATGCAAAGACAACACGTCATTAAAAGTGGATTTTCTGAGATGCTAGGTGCAGATAATAAAATTTCAATTTTTCGCCAACGCAGTTTTATAGACGCCAAACACCTCATCCCAAATACAACATTATGTTCTGACATGATAAAAATAAGAGCCAATGAAAACTTCCAATTTCCTTTTATTTTTTACGATAATCGAGTCTTATGACACTCAACCTTTGCTAAAACTACTTAACACTATAATTTAATACTAAATGAGAAAGAGAATTAAGATTAGCAATTTTCTGTTTAATTCCGTTTAAATGACATTTTTTCAACAACTGTTCTCTATATATCATGCAATATAATTAAAACCTGTCTGATGGCATGTCATTAAGATGGGGTTTTTTAATACTTCCTTTAAAAAAGAACACGAAAAGAAAGAGGAACAACTGTTCTTGAAAGAACGATTCTGTTCTGAGAAGCTTACAGATTAGATTTAAAATCTTGATGGATTCGAAGCATTTTTTTTTTACAGGAGAGTTTATTATTAGCAGGTATAAAACCAGTACAAGTGAGAAAATGAATTGAAAAAAAAATGGGCTGGCACATGTCCAATATTTTCCTGTTGAGTGACGTAAATATTAAAAGGAGTTGCGTAAATGAGGTAATCTAATGAATTTTCTTCTCTGCAATTAATTTTTTTTAACTTTAAAGTCAAGGGAGCAATTAAATGCCTTTTTTACCCGCACAGATCGATTTTTGATTACTAGCCACCAGAACCATGCATCAATCCTGTTATTTACGTCATTTCCTGCAAATCGCATGACAAGTT
>JAOUZG010020323.1:558507-570740 GCA_026289955.1 Argiope argentata
AAATATCTTTGCATAAAAAAACCATATATCTATTTCATTCAAAGCGACTATTTCTGTTGTAAAAAATATAAATTTTTAAAAACTTTCGCTGATTCTTTGACTGATTAGTAAAAGAAAAGATCGAAATTCTTGGAAGAAGCAATAAAACCAGCTTAATCTTTGTGTTCTGCGAACTCTCTTTTATATCTTAGAATGGTATCTTTTTTTTTTTTTTTTCAATTCATCTTAGCTTGAATTTTTTATAGTGAGTAGGTAGATCATTTATGAAGATTATTATTAAATAAAAAATAGAGTTTCTGTTTAATATAAGAACATAGAAATCAGGATGAAAAAGGCACGGTAAAAAAATCTAGAAATATGGTATCTGATAACAATTTTTAATAGTTGCACATTTTGATTTTCTCTTATATGAAAGCATGTTTTTATGTCTGCCTATTTATGAATACAATAATCTCAAAACGCTTTTAGAGAGATGTATGAAATTTCGTATACGGACTTTAAAGTAATGTGATTACATCAAATTTTGAGCAGATTCATTCATAAGTTTATATCTTTCACTGTAATACTATTAAGCCTTTATACAGTTTAACTAGTAAATTTAATTAACTATACACTGTATTTTTTATTATTAAATTTAAAATAACGGTTGAAAATCTGTTTATCCAATTGTCCAAACACATGTTAAGATGGTAAGTACAAAACAAGAATACTAGATATATAAAATTCAGTACACATATTTACCGCTTATAGTGTAAATACCAACCATATTTACCGCTTATAGTGTAAATACCAACCATATTTACCACTTATATTGTAGACACCAACCATATTTACCACTTATATTGTAGACACCAACCATATTTACCACTTATATTGTAGACACCAATCATATTTACCACTTATATTGTAGATACCTATCATATTTACCACTTATAGAGTAGACACCTACCATATTTACCACTCTTAGTGTAGACACCAACCAAATTTTGAACCCATTCCAACAATAGGTTGATCGTCTGTCTATCTGTACTTTCAGAAATAAGTAAATGTAATAACTCAAAAACTCGATTATTAGAATATATCGATTTTCGCATGCGCTTTTGGGACTACAGGTGTTGTTTTGCGTCAAATTTTTGCTTCAGCCAGCTTGAAAGAACATTTCTGAAATTCAGGATCAATTTTTAGATATTTTTAGCCGCAGTGAAATATACAAAAATATACTGAAGTGAAAGTATCCAGGCAGTAAAAGTATCCGTGAGTGAAAGAAATTGGCGAAATATCCGCAATGAAAGCATTCAAGCAGCAAATTTTACCAATTCAATAAAAATTCTGAATTCACACAAAAGGTTAATATTTTGTGTAAAAAATGCAAGGTGTTCATTGAAATAAGAATTTTATTAGAGAAAATGGAAGAAAGTTTTAAGGATGTCATTACCGACGATTTTAATAAAGGTAGGGGATGAAAAGGCAATTTAAAAATAAAAAAGAGAACAATTTATAATCCTATACCTCATTGTGTAGGAAAATTAAAAGACATGCCAGAAAATAAAGACATATTATCCATCGTTCAAGTGATAGTATGAATCGTGAATCAACTTTTATTGTGAAGCGTGGAGTGTCATATGTGATACGTTGAAATAAAATGTCAAGTTCTTTATTTTAGAAACTGTATGACATGCTAAAAACCCACAGAGACATATATAATAGTTTCAGAAATACAAATTAAAACAGATATCTTCTTTACTTTAACACTATTTATCACCGAAGCAAAAACTGTTTTAAAAACAAGTTACGTCTTCGATAGTTTTTGCGAGTGCTCATCACTGGGATGGTAACAAAAACAACCCATTTTATGTATATTTCCATCATAAATCACCAATTAAAATTTGTATTGAATATTGTATATTTAAAAACTTTGTTATGTTATTTAGTATGAACTTTTTAATATCTATATATGTTAAATTATTTGTTTTATAAAAATTCTAAGCAAAAAAAAATAAATAAAGATTAAAATGAAATCTATGCATATTTCAATGTATCCTGTCAGAACATCATTTCTTGAAAAGCCAAGCACAACGTGCTCGTGCAAGTTCAATTGTATTTTTATTCATTTTAATGGTTTCATTGAATGAGTCACTTTAGTATTGTAGTAAACGATCATGTAAAACTTTGCCTCGCATTTATTGTTTACAAAAAATATCACATTTCCTATTTATTTCATTTTATATAATCATGTGCTCATAAGGACATTTTTCTAGGTTTTATTCACTGTAGTCATTGACTTTAAAAAAAAAATCAGAGTTTTTGTAAATGTGATGGCAACGCGTTATTAAAAGCTGATTTTTTTTTATATGCCTACGGATTTTTGTTGACGCTCATTCCCAAAACAACATCATGTTCTGACATTATAAAACAAATGTTGGTTATTTCAGGTTTCTATCTACGGTTTTCGTTCAAGCACAAACAGTAAAGCTAAAAACAAGTTCAAGCAATCAATCAAATTAAGATCACTAGCTTGTAGGAGCGTGTCAGTTCTCCTGTCGAGCCTTCCCCACCCATTGCACTCTGAACCGTTTTCCCCATCCATCATTTTTGCACTCATTTCAGCGCTCTACACGTGCATATAATTTCGAGTTCCGAGAGTGAATGTTTTTTTGCTCTCTATTTGCGTTGTTGTTGAAGGAAATAGCTTCCAGACGACAAGTTAATGCTTCAGATAATTTCTGCTGCTTTTCTGATGCAAAAAAAGTATTTCTGACGTTACAAAAAAATTGAAGGCTGCTTATTTTGGTATGAAATCGGGAATCAGTAAGAAAGAGACATTAAATTTAATTAAATAAAAATCAAGAAAAAAAATCTAGAAATTATTCAAACTAATAATAACCAGCTCTTGTGGGTACCAAACCACAAATATTCTGAAGAGACATATATTGCAGACAATTTTGTGATAATAGGATATAATATGGGGATAAATTTGTTTTCTCTTTCGCCTAATTTGATCAATTTTCCGAAAATTTAAATTGAATTACTGTGAAAGATTTCCCCAAGGCATGTTGAAAAGCAGAACAGCTGTGTGCTATTCCATGTTATAGAAAAGCACTGACCTCTAGCAAAAGATAAAAGAAAAAGAAGTTCAACAAAAGAAAAATCACAGCCGTACTATTTTCTCACAAACTCATTAATCACTAAAATCGTGACAGAGATATTGTACGATTACAAGATATGCATGTAAACTTAATTCAAGCAGTTGAATTGTCGACTAGAAGAAACTTTTGAAATTTTAAAACTTCGCCACGGGATTCACAATTTACGTACAAGAAGTGGTAATAAAACTGATGTCAGTTTACATCGCGACACAAAAATAGAAGAGCAAAAGAGACCGAAATTTTCCTTTCAGTGGGTTTTACAATGAAATTTTGATAGGGATATCTTTGATACGTGCCTATTAAGAAAAGGGGAAATTAGGAATCATTAAAAGAATGTGCGAAGCATTGAGGATTTTTATCCCTTTACTCGTAGCATGGGAAAGTTTAGTTTAGTTATATTAACATCCCGTTGTAAAGCAACATTAGGGCTATTTTGAGACGGACCTCTTAGTTTTGAAACGTGATCAGATAATGAGGACGGCAAGTGAGCTGGCACCCCCTGTCTCCACATCACACTAGCGGGAGGACGTTTGGATTAAAGGATTTAACGTGCTGTTATTGTTGTTAATATTAGTGGTACACGTCATGAAAAAGCTTCGCCGAGGCGTCAGCGAGTTTTAACCCGTTTTAATCACCGTGGCCCAAAGTGGGAAAATGTTGCGACTTGCAATTTTATCGAGCGGGTAACAAAAGTAATTAAATAAAAGGTGGAATTGGACCAGGAAATAAGAGATCATTTTACAGTGAAGTTAACAAGAACTAAATTATGATGATGATGATGTCGTGTCCGCTTTTTACCGCGGAAAGAGGGGTGCAGTAGTTTCTGAGGGTACTAAATTATGATTAAAATTTGAAAATCAATTAAGATTTAAATTATATTAAAATATATCATTATATGTATTTAAGGCATAAATTTTGATGCAAACTATATCTTACAAAGAACGAAATTATTTTGAGAAAAAGTCATTCATAGCAAAAAGGATTTTGCTTTTGGATCAGCACTCATTTTATAAAAATCAATTCTTAATACTAAAAAAAAATTCAAAAATTATTTTTGCAAATGTATAATGTTCCACAAATCCTTTTTCTTTTTACAGATACATTTCAAGAAAAATCGAATAACTGCCATTCGAATCCCTTTTCGCCTTAGCTCATGCGATGCCGTATAATAAGAATTGAGTGTTCCGAGAAACAATGTTTGCTCACATGCTTCGAGAATTTTATTTCAGCTATTTGGGCGATCACAAAATACCTTTCAGAGAAGTGTTTGTATGTACACACAATAAAACGTACATGTACACACAATTGAAAATTATGTCTCCTCTTTATGCCGCAAGACTTAGTTCGATTAAAAGAGAAATCGCTCAATTTTCAAATGTCTCAAAGTCAAAAGGGCATTAATATCTCTTTTGATGGAATTTAATTATTTTTTTAAAATTGTTTTTTAAATTTAATAAATAACAATTTTTTCATGGATGAAGAATTACTGAAACAAAACTGAATACGAATTCATAATTTATTAGAAATTTACTATTTTATTTAATATCATCTTTGCTTAATCTACCTTTGAAGATATTTTCAAGAGGTTATTCTCCTATAAACAGTCCGCGTGAAAAAAACTTGTATATTGACAGCTAAGCATTAATTTTATATAGAATTTAGCATATTGGCACTCATATATTTGCAGTTTTTTAAATCGTTAAAAGTTGTAATTAAAAAAAAATTGGGGGGAACATATTCTAAGCAAGTAGGGTATGTATAAATTATTGAAGAAATTTGTTTTAATTCATTATTATTTAATTAATTTTAGAAATTAATTTAAATTTATTATCATGTCAGAACATGATGTTTTGGGTATGACGTTTTTTGGAGTCGACAAAAATCCGTAGGTGAAAAATAGAAATTTTATAATCGGCTCGAGTATCTAAAAAAAATAAGCTGTTAATAAAGCGTTGCCATTACATTTATAAAAGGTCTGATTTAACAAATATAAGTTGATTACTGCAGCAAATAAAACCTAAAGAAATGTCATTTTGAGCACGTGATTATGTGAAATGGAATGAATAGGAACTGGTATATATTTTTTAAACAATAAATGCGAGACAAAGTTCTTTTTGGATCGTTTGCAATACTAAAGGGATTCATTCAATGAAGCACTTAAAAGGAATAAAAACATAATATAACTTGAACGAGAGCGTGGTGCCTGGCCGTTCAGGAAATGATGTTCTGACATGATACGTTGAAATATGCATAGCAGATTTCATATTTAATCTTTTTTTGGTTTGCATTAATTTATTCACATAATTTATTTAATTAGAACTCAAAGATCTGCGTACGAAGGCTTGGTCACTGTGCCCATGTAAAGCCTATAGAGTTGTAGATCTCCTGTGAAATAAAATCCAATGAAACACATGTTTCTTAGTAAACGTGGAAAATAAAGGTAATCGAATATTCAGAACTTAGGTGTTTCACAATGTAAAGTGTAAATCGATGAATTGAATCATATCATTCCAGAAATATGTACTTTATCTATAAGATATGTATTTTATTTCGAAACATTCCGGTATACAAATCCATGACTTCTCCTTGGGTTAAGTTAGTTTAGTTTAAATATATTAATTTCTCGTTGTAAAGCAACAGTAGGGCTAGGTCCTCAGGGCCTGACTAAGGCAGGGGCATACGGATCAGTTGCCCCAGGCCCCCACATAAGTGGAGGGCCCCCAAAGCGAATAGAAATTTTATTTTACGTGTCTGTCTGTAATGAATGTTCTTCATTACTAAAGTAGTGAAGCAGAGGGGGGCCCCAAAGAAGTTTTTGCCCCGGGCACCAACTAGGCTAAGTCAGGCTCTGACAGACCTCGTAATTTTGAACCGTGGTCTATTGACGAGGTAGACACCTAAACTGGCATCCCCCACCACATAACACAAGCGGGAGGATGCTTCGTCCTGAAGGGTACCCTATTTCTTAATTTTTTATTATACCCTGTTTCTTATTATTTTAAAAATTATTTTAATTGAAGATTTTGTTTTCTTTATTTTCAACTTATAGGTTATCACTAATATTACCTTATTATTTCTATTAAAATATTACTTATTGCTCTCAAATATGTATTCGATCCTACTACAACAATTTCTTAAAATATATTATGTCGGGTATTTCCTTAAAATGAGAAATAGCAGAAAAATGTTTCATATACATACCTTCTAAATGCAGCTACTGTAAGGGATACATTTAGAAGTTGTAAATGATAATATTTTATTCTTGTAACAAATATTCTTGAAACAAAAATAAATGCATTTTGTTTAACCTGAAGACGAATATTTTTTTAATATGAATTTAAAGAGTTTTGAACAAAGAGAAAAAAAAATTAAGGAAAAGCAAAATTTCAAACAGTTTTGTGTTCTTCCCATAGCTTGAATAAGAATTTTTTTTATTCAGTTCATTCAGAATTCATTTTCATGCATATGTGGGAACGTGTAACAATAAAAGAAATGTCTAGTCTCTTTTATTTACATAAGGTTTATCCAAAAAAAATTAATATTGATGTTGTAAACTTTTATTTTATTTCAAAAATATGAAACATTATTTTTTCAATAAATAAAGCATAATTATAAAGCAAACACAACTTCACAAAACAATTTATTTTACTAATTTTTTTGAACAAAACTAAAATGAAATTTTCCAAAAACCATTTGAATCCGTAACTATTTTCTTAAAAAAACAGGAAACATTTTTAGAAGTGATTAGGAAAAAAAATGAGTAATATTAATACTGATTTCATCAATTTTCATGCTTTGAAAATGATGATTCTTGAAAATACCAATAACTCCAATGAAAGATTGAAAATGAATGTTATTTCCTAACACAAGAGACAGCGTTAAAAGCGCACTGTTTGGATAAATAGACATTACGGAAATTTAATAAGAAAAAAATCACAATTCTTACTATATAGAATATATGCAATAGAAGTTCTCGTAAGACCGGAAATTATTCACAGAAAAGCAATTATTACTTGTCGCTGAATTGCATGTCATTCTGTTCTGTATACAAGGAGTCCTATTTCTAAGGCGAAGCAGGTTATTTAAATTAAATTCAATTTAAATTTCAGTTTTTTTCTATTCAGTATCGTCGCTAGACAGACGACTTTAAATGTGGAAATAAATCGGCCGAATGAAAAACACAGAAAAAGGAATGAAAAAAAAAATGCAACAAAAAATGAATGGAATCTCAATGAATAACAGTTCAAAAATAACTATTTCTACCGCCCCCTCCCTTTTTTTTCCAAAAAAATATTTCATAGTTTATATTTTAAAATATTTTTTTAACTAATAAATGCACAGTTTTCTTTATTTTCTCTAATGCTTAGTGTACAAAAAGTAAGTATTAGAAGAATCAAACAATTCAGCCTTAGAATTTCCACAAATCTCCACATTTCAGATATCTGAATTTCACTTTTTTGGAAAAATGGATCATGAATTATAAATTCAGAATACTGTCTACTCCTATTTAGTATGTTTGTTTAGTATGTTTGGCGCAGCATCATCAAAAATGGTTCTTGCGCCAATAAACTCCATCAAACAAAACCAATTAAGTCGATTTCTACCAACTTTTGAACGAAATCCGCCCATCCGAATATAAGTTAACACGATTTTGAACGAAATCCGTACATCTATATATAATTTAACACGATAGTTCAAGATGTAAAGAACTACATAGATCAAATAGATCGGCACACAGTTTTAACATCTTAAGTATAGACCCATACAAGATTTTGAATAAATTCCATCCTGGGGTTGATCGCTTTTCGTTTGTACGCTGCTAAATGCATTAACACAAAAACTCAACAATTTAGAAAATGAAATTTGGTATATGATTTTGAGGTCTCACTCGTAACTTTGAATCAAATTTTGATTTGAATTGGTTGGAAAGAAATCTAAAACACATTCAGTTTTCTGATATTTTGGTGAGAGTCGCATCCCAGCGATTAATCGCCAAAGACAACACTATAATAAGCTCTTTCTTAACTGCTATTAACCAATAGCAGGGCATTCACAATACACAGGTACATTCATTAGAGAGTAAACAAGAGCGATTCATGGAGACCACACCCATTTGTTAGCAAAAAAAAAAAAATGAAATACGCATTATCATGCTAAATTTTCATAAACCGTATGTATACACATCATATTTTAAGAGATCTTTGCGGTCAAACTTTGACAGAAATTATTTTCTCTTGTTCTTTGTATGCACATTTAAGGACATTCAGTACTCTAAGTAGCATATTTGACATACAGTACACTCCTGAGTATCCTGTCTGATGCAGAAGTGTAGGACGGAAAAGAAAAAAATCGAATAGGTTAGAATTCTATGAACTCGTCTCTTTACCTACCAATAACAAAAGACAAACTTTTTATTCCAAAAATCACTATTATAATACGTATTTTCTCACTTCTTCTTGAGTACTAAACCCTCTATTTATCCAAGCAGAATGTGCACGCGACCCGTGGTCCGATAAATAATGGAAGCAGTTGCCGGCAACTTGTTGAGTTACAATAAAAGGCTCTGCATTAGTTCTTTATATATGTTTATATACAGCATGAAAGAAAAAAAACATAGGTTTCAAGAATTTATTTTTTAAAAAAGTAAGTTAACGCTTTAAAGTTATAAACTGCTAGCATTTTAAAAAAAATCAGTAATGCCTAACTTAATTGCTATTAAAAGAAAACTAAGCTGGATAGTCACGAATTGGATAATCGGGAATGAGCTATAATTCGAAATGATTCATTAATTTTCATTAAAAATAAAAAAAAAGGAGGGGAGGTACGATCTAAATCTCAGATGAGAGGGAAAGAAAGAATTTTTCTTAAAAAATGCATACTTACTGCTAATTTTTTATTGAACATTTAGAAATGCCCGCGCACAATTAAATATCACAAGAGGCTTACAGAAGTAGACAACACATTACATAAAGACATCACATATAGAACAGCTACTCATGCATCACATTCTCTAGCACAGCTCCTTTTTACGGGGTTAGAAACACATTCAAACATATCACAAATAAAAAAAATAAAGTTCAACCATGCCCGAACCGGGACGCATATAAACTAACCTTACATTGATAGGAACCTTACAAAAATTTAAGCCCGCTGATTGGTTGGACTCATCCTACGTCAGGACCTGTGATGTCAACTGATATATCTGTGTACTAATAGCGATCCTTTGTTCTTTTTTTTTTTGACATGACTACTTAAAACATATTATTTTTTTCATTCTTTTTCAAATGTCTGTGTTTTCGGAGACTAAATTTCCAACTTCATTTTGTAGTGAAGTTGAATCATATGCACAGAATGTAATTACTGTTCGCAGCGATGTGAAAAATTTAGAATTTTTAAGAGACAAAATAATATAATGATAAATTCCCATTTTTCTAACCACGAATATTTCTTCAAGGAAGATTTAAAATAATTTGTATAATTTTTCCAAAATTTATTTTTTAGGGAAATTAAGCATTTAAAAACTTGTCTTATTTTCAATTGAAAAAAATCTGGTGCCAATTTTTTTAGGCCATTCCTTTTTCTCAAATACGGAAGTTGAAAGGGAAGCCATCTTTCATTTACCAAAATTTTTTATTTTCATTCGGAAAAATTTCAAGAATTTTTAAAGGAATTCTTGTTTTTTTTATTTTTTTATTTCTGAAATAAACTTTTTACAAGGAGTTTTTTTAGAAACCAAAATTGCTACATAAACGTTAATTTGGGGCAAATATTATAAATTCTGTTGTGTTTTTTACAGATATAGCTCAAGAATATAGAGCAGATAGAAAGCAGCAGAATTTGAAGCTTATAACAGCTGGCTATTCAATTTTTTAAAAAATTTGAATGTGTTTTTTTTAAATTCACGCAAAAAAAAATCGAGTTCGCTAATTTTCATAATAGACGGCGCCATTATGTAATTTTAATTCGTTTCCAAAAGACGGTTAATTATAAATGTTTACCAGTGAATAAAATAAATGATACAAAGAAACATATTTTAATTGATGCAGAGGAATTTTTTGTTCACAATCTCTTGTTTGAATTGACGAACACGAATTCCAATTCGTGTTCGTCAATTTTCCGAATTTCGCTATCCATTTGTAGCATTCTTCAAAAATTTTCACATCACTGCGTCAAAAGATTTGGTTTGGAGTAAATGATTCCACTTAATTATAAAATGGCCGGAAGATTTGTCTCCAAAAACAGAGACATTTCATAAAGATTGAGAAAAAGAGACTGTATGGATTTTTTATGTCTAAGACCAGAGAAACACTGCGCTAATCCTTAAACATCACATTTCATGACGTAGGATGAGTCCAACCAATCAGCGGGCTTAAATTTTTGTATGGTTCCTACAATGTAAGGTTAGTTTATATGCAACCGGGACATGAACCCCAGGACGTTCAGAACACGGGGAAGACGTGCTACCTCTGTGCCAAGACGTCGGCTACTTACTTCTAATAACTACATGCAGAAATAGTATCAATTCTGGAAGGCGTATTTAAAATTAGTTTTGCCATTATTAAAAAAAATTAAGTTGATAAAATGCTCTAAATTCCATTAAAATTATTCCATACAACCTTGCGGAAATATTGAATTTAGAAATATACATTTATAAAATTTTATTCGCGATTATTTACTTCATTCTGCTGATAAGGAGTAGAAACATGGTTCAAATTTTGAAACACCGTTAAAAAAGAGGACATATAGAGGCTTACCTATATTGAATACCGAACGATGCAGCAAGGAGCTCTTGGGAAGCTTTCTTTTGTTTCTAAAATATTTGTATCTCATGGTGTGATTTTTAAAAAGCGAAAGTTAAGACTCGTCCAAAGTGGGAGAAGTTTTAAAATTTCAGCATGTGACAAACACTCAGCTTCCCGGAAGTGTCACCACATCCGGAACAATTCATTTGCTGTGGGTGACTTCCGTTAAGGTGCATGAACACTCAAATCCATGCACTCGGTGAAAAATTACAAATATATATATAAATAACAACTCCTTGCTTTTTTCAAAGTTATATTCATAATTGTGGAAGGTGTGCGTGTGTGCGCGCGAGAGAGAAAGTGTGTATGTCTGCGTGTGTGTGTTTGCGTGCGTGCGTGCTTGCGTGAGAGAGAGAATGCGTGCGCGTTTGTATATGTGGTGCATGCCCAGACAAATCTATAATACTTGTAAATACAAAATTTATTACAGGGAATCGTAATGACGACTCAATGCTCCCAGAAGCCGAAATTTTGGATTTCAATGTGTCAAGCATCAATAAAATATACTGCTGCTTTAGATTATTTTGCATCTGCACTTATCATTGTATTATTATTACTACTACTATTATTATACAAATACAAAATTTATTACAGAGAATCTTAATAGCGACTCAATACTCTCAGAAACCGAAATTTTGGATTTCAATGTGTCAAGTACCAATAATATATTTTGCTGCTTTAGATTATTTTGCATCTACACTTATTATTGTATTACTACTACTATTATTATAGCGGGAAAGCAAATCAAACGCCCTTATAAAAGAACAACAATCATTTTAAAGTTTTTTTTCTCTTTTCCTTTTAAGCATCTCTGGTGTTATATATCAAAATGTCAGAAACTTTTAAAACAATCTTTGGTTACGAAACATTTTCAGATTATTAAGTTCGGTATAGATTTTTTGATAAACCTTAAAAAAAGTTATGCTTTTGATTTTTTCATTAACCAGATTTTAAAAAAAGCTCTGAAACTAAAATATTAAAGTTAAATGCCAAAACTTAATTTTTTTTAAAAAAAATTTTTATTTTTGTTGTAGTTGTTGTTAAAGAGAAGTATAAAGCAAAGAAAGAAAGCTTATAAATTTATGAAATTATTTGACAAAAATTTTGCAACTAGCTTAAGAAACATATTACTTAATTCCTGAACTGAAAAAATCAATTTCAATTTTGGGATTCAAATTATAAAAAATATGAAAATTTTAGTTTTTTTAACGCATAGAGAAACATTAAAATAATTATAGAAAGCTTCTAAAGCAATGTGTTTATTTTCTACTACAAGATAGAGACG